>PISW01001434.1:0-118586 GCA_004023785.1 Mungos mungo | reverse complement strand
CGGGCCTTTTAGCACAGCCCGTTGTTAGCCGTTTACCAGCAGCACGTTGCAGATTGGGGGGGAGGTGGATATTCAGAAGGACTTCCCATGAGGATACGAGGTAGTGGAACGTGGTGGGATCTGGCAGACTGGGAAGCCGCCTCTGATCAGGGGATGCAGCCGTCTGACAGGCTGGAGATGACTCAGACCGGGTGTGCTGGCTGCAGGGAGAATATGCTTCTGTGGGTGGGGCTGGGGGGCGGGGGAGGAAGCAACCAGGAGAGGGAGGGTGCTGCCGTGCGCTCTCACCTCCAGCCTGGGCCACAAGGAGAGCCTCCGGCATTTCCCAGAGCCCTGGGGCTTCCTTAGCCCCCTGCCGGGGATGTGACCTGGCAAGCGGATCATTAAATGCATCGGTGGTGACTATTGTAAATAGCAGGTCGATAGTTAGATCACTTTGGCTGTTCATTACTTCATTATTTGCTGGGGCCTCTGCACAGAGGAGTATCGATAGCGAGATGGCTGGCCAGTTAATTACTGTATCGAAACAAGGTTCCCTCACACCCTCTGCTCAGCTCCAGGGGACTCGAACCGGGAGGAGGCTGGGCAGCGGCCAGGGTGGGGCTGAGCACTCCCAGGCTCTCTGTTCCTCTTCCCACTCCAGCCCCACTGGGAAGGCAAGGTCCAGGGCCCCTGCTTGGAGCCTTAGAGGAGTAGGCATCCCAGATGGAGCACGTCTGCAGGACGGGATTCCCTCACTTTCATCCCCCCTCCTCCCCGCCAGCGAGAGCCCGGAAAGGACTCTTATCGCCTTGTTCCCCTGGGAGGAGCATCCCCAAGCACTTTCAGGGCCTCGCTGCCCCTTCTCTAGACCCCCATATCCTTTCTTTGGAAAAGGGAAGATTCTGGACCTTTGGGAGGGTTAAGCAGAATAAGGCAGGGCTAAGGGTGTGCTTAGCAACAGCGCAGCCCCTTGCTACGTGAGGCTGGTGACATGCACAGCCATGGAGTCCCTCTGAGCTATGGAGCATACAGTTCTAGAGGCACTAGCCACACTTCAGGTGCTCGGTAGCTCTGTGTGGCCAATGGCCACCATATTGGATGGTGAATCCACGCTTCAGATGCCCACTCAACAGCTCTCTTTGGCCAATGGCCACCATATTGGGTGATGCATCCACACTTCAGGTGCTCAGTAGCTCTCTGGGACCAGTGGCCACCATATTGGATGGCACATCTGTCATCGCAGAAAGTTCCAGTGGGAAGTGGTGAAGCTAGAGGAGCCGAAGTCTCCAGAAAGCCTGGGTGTGGAGCGAGGGCCCAGAGCAGCCCTGCGGAGCCCCTCACAGCCCTCCCCCTGTGTCCCGGCTCTCTCCCGCTCTCCCCCCCGCAGGTGAGAAGCCCTTCGAGTGTAAGCTGTGCCACCAGCGCTCCCGGGACTACTCGGCCATGATCAAGCACCTGCGCACGCACAACGGCGCCTCGCCCTACCAGTGCACCATCTGTACCGAGTACTGCCCCAGCCTGTCCTCTATGCAGAAGCACATGAAGGGCCACAAGCCTGAGGAGATCCCGCCCGACTGGAGGATAGAGAAGACGTACCTCTATCTGTGCTACGTGTGACACGAGTCGCGGCAGGGGCGGGGGCGCGGGCAGCCGGGAGACAAGAGTTTGAGCAGGATGAGGTCGAGGAAGGTCTGGGAGGAAAGAAAAAAAAAAAGAAAAAGAGAAAAGAGAAAAAAAAGGGAAAAAAAGAGAGAAGAAAAAGGAACCCTGATAGCTGTCTGGCCTCGGACTCTCTCTCTGGGGCTCGAGGGACCTGATGCCCGGACACCGCCCCTCCCCGGGGCCTCGGTCCCTCCTCCCTGGCTGGAGGTCAGCTTCGTTTTCTTGGGTTGGGGTGGGCATGGTCTGTTTAGCTCACTTGGTGGCATATTTTTCTCTTCCCTCCACCCAGACCCTCCTTTTGCATCCAGAAGTGGAGGCTACGGAGGGGGTGAGGGGTGCTGTGGTCACAGCCAAACAGTCTTTGCCCGTCCCCCCTCAGAGGGAAGGGGCCCGCAGGTGGCGGGGCTGGGCCAGGTCACGGTCACTCGTCGATGGTCACATGGCAGCTCTGGTTTGCTGGGGGCAGAGTGGGGTGGGAAGGGCTCCCCCTCCCTCCCCACCATCAGTTCATCTGTTGTCCCCCCAGCTCTGCCACATGGGGTCACCCCCAAGGTGTTCAGTAGCCTTGTGGCTGCTACCCCTCCCCCAGCTCCTTGCTCCCGGCCTCCAGGAGGCCCCTCCCCGAGTGCAGGGGTGCCCAGCCCCTCACGCAGCAGGTGGCACCTTCCTCCTGGCTTAGCTCCCTAGCTGGGAAGTTTCCTTGGACTCCAGAGCCCACCGCACCCCCCCCCCCGCTTTCTGAGAACACAAAATAAACGGAGTAACCCACCCTCGTCACACCCGGTCATGAGCCAGGTTCCTGCTGAGCTGCTTTTGCTTCCAAAATGGGAAAACATAACTAACCATGTCCCGTCCCACCGAGTAAACGCACACACACCCCTCCCGCCCCTGCTGCAGTCCCCAGGAGGAGGTGTCCATGAAAGGGCTCGTTGTCCCAGGGAAAAGGTGTGCCCAGGTGTGCCCCGTACCTGGAGAAGAGGACACCCTGCCCAGGGGTCGGGCTAGCCGGCCGGGGGGTGGGGACCCCAGCCCTGGTCCAGAGAGCAGCACAGAGTTCCTGGCTGTCAAGGCAAAGCCCCCACCCCTGCCCCCGCCCCCGTCCACAGGGAGGAGAAAGGAGAGGAGGAAGAGGAGTTGAAAGCGCTTTGGCCCTTGTGTTAATGTTTTGCTTCTTTTCTGGGTCCCCTGATCCCTCGTTAGCACATTGTACTTGAATTACCTCAGTTTTTTGTGACCTCATGAGCTTTCTTAACCCCTGTATCTCTTTTTTGGTTGGGGGTTGGAGGAATGGGGAGGACATTTCTTTTCTGTTTCTTGTATGAATTAATAGTTGGTTTACTAGACTTCAGCTGGCCACGGCCCTTTGCCATCCCCGCTGGGCGGAGCTGGACGGACGGAGTGAAGTGCTCAGGATCTGAACGTGAGAGCCGGGCTCGGCGGAAGGTGGGCGGAAGGGAGGGGGCTGGGGGGCACTCTGGAGTCACCGTTGGCCCTGCCCGGAGCCCCCGGAGTCCTCGGCGCCCAGCAAGGGTTCAGCCCAAAGCACTCTGGAGAAGATCCTGCCTTTCTTAGAATTTGCTGGCTCCTTTGGGTCTGGGGGCCCGTATTATTCAGCTCCCTGCAACCGTGTGGCCCCCCCCTCTGTGTGCGTTATCCTTGCCAAAATGGGTCTCTTTTGCAGGGCTGGCGCGGTTCTGTTGCGTTAGGGTAGGGGTGTTGTTTTTCTGAAAGCTACCTCTTAAGTTCCTCCAGTTCTCCTTTTGCTCCCTTCCTGCTGCTCTGTTCCCTCCTCCCCGCAGCCTCCCACCCTGAATTTTGGAAAGCACATTTGCAGTGTTTGGTTTGCTTTGGGATGGGCCCTCCGTTTCATCTCACGCTTTATTTGTAAGAGTTCGTTTGTTTGTTTGTTTCTTTTTTTTCTTTCTCTCTCTGAGAAAGTTGTGGCTGCGTTTTTATCTTAGGGTTTTAAAAGTGGTTTTGGGGAAGCAGTTTTGGGGAGAAGGGTCGTGAGGGCTCTGGGGAAGTCCGAGGGACGGGTGCTGCTGTGACCACCCCCCTCTCTCGGCCCCGTCCCTCCTGCCTCTCCCCTGCAGTCTCGCCCGCCAAATCTGAAGGCCTTAAACGTTGTGTGTTGGGGGGAATCTGAACTTGGGGGGACTGGGTCACTAGACTGTCGGTCAGGGATGACGAGGTAGGGAGGGTCCTGTTTTGCAGTTGTCATAATGACCTAGTGCTTTGGAAAGGACAAAAAAGTTAAACTTGAACTACGGGACTAGAGCGGTTGTGTTGATAATGTGAAAAGAGGGGCATGGCTGGGGGAGGGGCGGTCTGTAAGAAATGTTGATGCACTATGCTCCCCCCCAGCCTGGGAAGAAGGGGCTCTGTGGCCCTCGGGGAGTCTGAACGCCCCCCAAAATGGTATTTTAACAGCAAGATCTCACACAACTTCGGTGGGGAAGGGGAAAAAAAAAAAAAAACTCTTCCAAAGGCCTGGCTCCCCCCCCCCCCCCCCCCCCGCCCGCACCCTTGCCGCGCAGCCTGGGTCTCCTGCCCTGTTCGTAAACACTGAGAGGGTTGAGCTAATAATTACAAATTGTGATATTTTTGTAATGTTTGTTAGTTCCTTCGTCCGTTCTACAGACCTTGCCCTTTCCTTTTGTAATGTGAATAGGAAAGAAAAAAGACAAAAAAAAAAAAAAAATCCACCACCACCACCAAAATACCCCTCTGTGTGTGTGTGTATATGTGCGCACGTGCGTGCGTGTGCTTTTTGTGTGTGGCTGTGTGTTCAATCATGCAGTGTTGTTGTAATCTGGTGTTGCAGCATCGGACGGTACTAAATGAGCACCTGTCTTCCCCCGCCACCCCTGAGGGACCCTCGCGGGGAAGGAAGGGCAGAGGGCCCGGGGGGGGGGGGGGGCTCTGAAGGACACTGAATGGAGACCGTGTGTTGACTTGGCTCCCCTCCCCCCCTTGAAGCCACCATGCCTCTCTGCTAGTTCCTACTCACAGAGACGAAATAATTCTGTCCTTGCCAAGGCGAAGGTCAAAAATTATCTGGAGTCTTCAGATGTGTAAAGGGGGCTGGGGAGACTGGGGAGGGTGCCATTTCCCCAGGTGAGAGCAGAGCGTTCTTACTTCCCCTTCATTCTGCCATCTGGCCCCTTGGCCACCTGCTGCCCTTAGCTGTGGCGCCGCTGACAACCGTCCCGCTGCTGCCTTACCCAGCAGAGCGAAACTTCTCCGTCCGGGAACGTCCGAGCTGCTTCATGGTCCCTTTCTAGTGTTCGGCTCCTACAGGCATGTCCCTTAATGCTTTTGGTGACATTTACCCATCATGTGCTCTTCCCTATCACTCCTTCACTCATTCAAAGCATTAAAATCCTATGTGTATATAGGATAGACAAATATATAGATATATATATATATAGCCAGAGAGAGATATAAAATAGTAAATATCATTGCTGCTTTGGGCTGCTTTGGAGGAGGCCACGGATACGGGAAGGCAGATCTGGGGTGCCGGGGGGGCGGCAGGGAGGCTGGGGCCCCGGTGATTCAGTACAATCCAGGGATGCAATGCAGGCTTGTGTAGTCTTTGTGCCTGAATGTTTTTCCATGTGTAGAAAAAACACAATATTTGCTGCAATTTTTCACAAGTGTATGGTACCCTTCTGGAGGCTGTTGGGACAGCCGGTCACAGGGGTGTTAAGGCCCTGGGGAAGGGGGGCCATTTGGCTTATACCTCCTTACAGGGGAGTGAGCAGTGGTGGGGGCGGCCTCTGGACTTCGTGCACGGGGGCGGAGGGGCAGGAGGAGATTTGCAGAGTCCCCGGCAAGTCCAGTAAGAGGGAAAACCGGGTGCCACGTGTCAGAAAAGCAGAGAAAAGATCAGACGCTGCTCTGGGTTCCTAGGCCTGCGTTCGATCTTTTTCTACTTCCATCCGGTTTCCTCCTTCCCGGAGTTTCATGGCGGCACTTACCTGGATGGGCCAGTAGGAGGGAAGAAGGCCAGGCCGGCCGCGCTCAGTGGCGTTCGTGGGTGGAGGAGAAGGCAGAGCCAGCCGGGAGAGGGGTGCAAGACGGACCAGGGAGGTTGGGTCAGGGGAAGAGGGTGGGGAGAGAGGGGTGCAGGCCCCGCAGGCCTGTTGGCGGGCAGCCCTGCCCCCTGGGTCCTTGGCGGCCCCACTTTGCAGACAGGGTGCCAGCCTCCTGCTGTGTGTCGTAGGCTTTGTTCACGTCGTGTGATGCATGATCTTTGTGAGGTTAAGAAGCCGTGGTGGTGTGCCAGGACATCGACCCATATATATAAAGATAAATATATATATATATGTATGTAAATTATAGCACTGGGCCCCGCTGCCCTGCTGGACCAAGCAAAACTAAGCCTTTTGGTTTGGGTATTACGTTTCGTTTTGTTACTTGTTTGTTTTTGTGGCTTGTCTTCTGTGGTGACAGCACAAGTGCCAGTCCTGTCGCTCCGTATTACAGAATCCGTGTTTTTAATTAATTGACGTTCTAGTTCATGTCTACCTCAGCACCTCCTCTTAGCCTAATTTTAGGAGGCTGCCCAATTTTGTTTCTTCAATTTTACCGGTTACTTTTTTTTTTTGTACAAATCTCTCTCTCCCCGCCCCCTTCCCTTCCCTCTGCCCCCCTCCCCCCCCCCTCCCCCGCCCCCCTTGCCCCCCTCCCAGCCGCAGCCCTGCTTGCCCGTCCCTACGTGGTCTTCACCCAATGTCCGTGCGGTCCGGATCGCAGCTTTCCGCATCTGCCTTCGTCCCGTGTAGATTGATGCGTTTCTTTGTAATTTCAGTGTTTCTGACAAGATTTAAAAAGGAAAAAAAGAAAACAGAAAAAAGAAAAAAATGAATTTACTGCTGCAGGTTTTTTTCTCTCCCCATGTGTCACTAAGTGAAGTTTGTGCCTTCTATAGCAAAGAGAATATTTTTTACATCCTACTAACAGTAGATTTTTTTGTAGTGAACATTTTTTGTATTTTTATTTATAAGTCTCATAAGAAAAATAGCAATGTTCAGTTGTATACCTTGAATCTGCAGTTAGAAGAGAATAAAGTTAATTCAGTTGTCTCTGGCTTGAAGTGTCCCCTTTTTAAAAAAAAAAAAAAAAGCTCTGTTTTTTTCTGACGTGGGTGGGGTGGTTGACCGGAGGAACCGAGATTTCTGGCTGCAGCCGGGGGAAGAGAAACTTCTGGTGGGTTTCTGTGGCCGTCCACGCCGTATTTTCAAGGCACATACCCACTCTGCATTGCATGTTTCTAATACTTCTTATTTTAAAAATAGCATTAAACCCACTATCATCTGATCCTCGGAGCAGGGTTTGGCGTCCGCACTTGCCCGTTGATTTCTTCAACATGGGCGTTCACTCAGTAGCCTGGATCAGTCACTGCTGTCAGCTCTGAGGAGACAGCGGGGACAGGACGGAACCTCTGTCCTCGGAGACTGGACATCCCCAAGAGCCGCAGGGCCCGAATCGGCTCAGGGGACGCAGCGGCCCCGTGCCCAGGGCAGAACTTGCATCCGGACCCCCTGATGCCGAGTCAAGGTTTGCTTTCTCCCAGGTCCCAGGACTCCACAGGCAGGGCTCCCTCCTGTCTGGTCTCCGTTACAGACACTGTCAACTTCTCCCCGACATTTCTCAAGAAGCTCCCACGCCGTTGGAGGGTCCTGGGTGTGCGGCAGCCATGCGGCGTGGAGAAAGGAGACGGGAATGGGGGGCAGCAGGTGGGAGCTGGGGTGCGAACCCAACATCGCCAGTAACAGGAAAAAAACATTCCTACGAAAGTGGATGGGGATGACCACCTCCCACGTCCTCGCCCTGTCCCTGGCCGGGGGCTGCTGCTCCGAGTGCTTCTTCCTTGCTCTCCCTGGGGACGGCAGCTTGCCTCAGGGGTCCAGAGTTGTTACAGCAGCCCCCTGATTCCTAGGTGCACTGGTCTGGCACCTCTGCCGGAGGTCACCCTCGCTGTCCAGCCCCAGCCCAAATCCTCTGTCCCCACGCCTAGACGTAGGGACACAGCGGCCCCATGTAAGGTGTGAATCCAGGGCCAAGCCTCAGGGACTGCTAGGCCCCCTCCCCACACCGCACCCTGCCCGGAAGGCCTGGCTCTTTGCCTAATGTGCCTGCTCTGGGCATGGACTGGAGGGTGAGGCCCCAGGTCTCCCAGCAGAGAGCCACCGGGCACCACCCTTAACCTGGGACAGCCGATGACCCCGGAGGAGGAAGGGACGCAGTAGGGCATGCCCCCCCCCTTTACCACTTGGCTCCTCAGCTTTCTTCTCTCCTTTTCTCTCTGTACTTTCATTGTTTTTCCCCATCATCTCTTTATTCCTCTAACCTTGTCCTCTCGCATTACTTGTGTGTGTGTGTGGTTTCTCCTGGCCTTTGTGGCTCTTGGTCCCATAGTTTTCCCCTCTCCCCATGTTGCTCATCTTGGAAAACGGCCCTTGGCCAAAACGTGGTCTGATTTTGAGCCTCTGCCCCCCGTGCCTCGGCCTGCGTCCCTTTCTCCTCCGGGTCCCCTCTCCGAGGTCCTCAGGCCTCCCGCCCTTCCCCCACGCCCCTCCCCCTCGGACCTCAGCTTTCTCTTGACAGATGGGAGGGCAGCGAGCACTCCCTCTTTAAAACAACATTTAATGCCGTTTTCTGTTCTTGGACATCAAAGCTGGGGCTTAGGCGCTGCGCTGGGGTCGCTGTGCTGTGGGCTCCGGGGGAGAGGAGGGGAGTGAATAGGGCTGGGCTGAATGGGCTTTGTGTGGCCGCTGGGGTCTGCCTGCTTTACATGCTCTTTGACCCAGATATGATCTCATGGAGAGAAAGGGGCCCTGGCCCGGCCAGCCTGAGAACGCTCTGGGGCCTGACTCGGTCCCCACCCTCCCGCCCCTGCCAGCGCGGCCCCGCTGCCCTCTGCCCCAGCCTGCAGCAGAGGGCCGCCTCCTCCAGGAAGGCGCTGGCCACGGGGGCGCTCTGCTGGGGTCAGAAGGGGCTACATCTCTCTCGAGTGTGTTTCCAAGGACATGAGTGGGCGCCCCCGACGCATATGCCGTGTCCCTTTCCAGCCGAGGCCACCGCAGTTCAGGTGGGCACATGGGTCACAGCATCTCCGCCTCTGACAGCGGTCTCTCCAGCTCTGAGGGGCTGTGCTCCGCGCCCCAAAGGTGGGAGAGCGGAGGCCCATAGCTGGGGAGCCCTGCTGAAGACCCAGGCACAGCGTGGCGAGGGAGAAGAGGCAGATGGCGGCCAGGCCATCTGTGTCCAGCTCTCCCCACCCGGCTGCCTGGGGAGCCCCTCGCTCCTCCCACCAGGAAGGGGAGAGCGCAGAGGATGGACCCCAGGTGCGCTGCCTCTCTCTGCTGCATCCGATGTGACATGCTGATGTGTGGCAGCCCGGAGAGATCTTCCAAAAATGCAGATAGCATCACGTCACTCCTTTGATTAAAGTCCCTGGTGAGGACGCTCCGGGTGGAATGCAAACTCCCTAGCCAGGCTTAACAGACCTTCGTGACAGACCCCGTGCTCCCCGCCCCAGCCTTGTCTCCGGAGGACCCCCGCCCTGTGCCCCAGACCCCGGGACCACTGGTGGCTCCCGGAAGACACAGAGCTGCGTTCCCCTGTGAGCCCCCGGGGACCCGTACTGACGCCCCCTCCCCTCCCTCCAATCTGGCTGCCACATCGTCTCCTGGTCAGGTCTCAGCTCAAACCCAGCCTCTTCAGGAACCCTTCCCTGGTCCCTCTCTAGGAGACTGTTTGTTGTAGTGCGCTCTAAACACCAGCTTGCTTTCTTTTTTTATGTTTATTTTGAGAGAGTGGGGGAGGGGGGACAGAAAGAAGGGGAGAGAGAGGGAGAGAGAAGGAGAGAATCCCAAACAGCCTCCGCGTTGTCAGCACACAGTCCAACACAGGGCTCCAGCTCCCAAACCGTGACATCACCACCTAAGCCCAAGTCCAGAGCTGGAGGCTTAACGGAGCCACCCAGGCACCCCCATAGTCACCTGCTTTCCTTACTGTCCCCATGAGCCTAACGTTAAGTTCCTGGCAGGTAGGAATTGCGTGTTGTATGTCTAGATCTTCACAGTCCCAGAGCCCGACCCTGGCTGGCACGCGGTGGGCACCGATGAATCCTGGTTGGAGAAACTGATGAGAGACAGAAGGAAGGGAGGCGGGAGGCCTACCGGGGTCGGTGAAACCAGCGAGCAGGTGCACAGCCTGTGTCCACTTGGGGCCCCCCCATGGGCGCCCCGAGGCCTCAGCAGGGAGGCGCCCGCTTCCTCTCACAGCCGCCCGTGCCTCTTCACGGCCACCTGAACTGTGTGCCGTGTGCATGTGCCCGGCCCAGGACAGCGGCGCCCCGCGGGCAGAGGGCGGCGCCGGGGGTGCGTGCACCACGGCACCTGCTCCTGGCGCTGGCGGGAGGGCGGGCTCCTCTCCGGGCTGTGCCCCCCGCTCTCCGGGGGTGCCTCAGTGAAAGTGAACTCACTCATTCAAACCTGACTCTGCAGCCCTGCCACCCCCTGCAGGGCTAATTACCCTGTAGCTCTAAACTGATTGCTGCACACTAAGCTTAAGCCCTCCTTTATTTATTTACCGACTACATTAATAGCGAAGCCCGGCTCTCGGCCGCTCCCAACTGTTGGCCGGCTGGCTGCACCCTGGTTCTCTGCGTCCCCCCCAGGGAGGCGGGGTGCGGAGATGCAGCCTGGCATGGAGCCCCCCAAATCTGCCACCCTCGCGGCATCCCCGGGCCGGACCACAGAGCCAACAACTGACTTTGTCCACACCCCTCCCAGGCCCAACGGCTCCTTGCGGATTCTGAGTCCTCTGTAGAGACCAGCACGCATACAGCCCAGCTCCCCTGCACAGGGGTCTTCTCTTTACGGGCCTCTCAGGAGCTCCCCTTGGGCTCCCACAACCCCCACGAAGTGCTGATCCCTGGCTGCGCTGAGCAGATGGGTAAACTGAGGCTGTGACCCCAGTTGTCCGTGGTGAAGGCAGGGCTTGAAGTTGTCTTTCCAACAGCCTTGTTCTTACCCCCCTGGCATGCTGCCTGTCCAGGTGCCCCCCCCGTCAGATGTCCCCCTGACTCCCAGCCCCCCCCCAATCTGACATTTCCCTTTACGTGTTCTCCTGGTTTCCACGGTTTGCCATGCGGAAGGAAGCCCGTTGAATCAAAACCTCTGTCTCCCAGCCTTTTCTGCCTCATTCATTCACCTGCTCGCCCAGAATTTGCTGGAAACATGGGCACTAGAGCCTTTCCTTCATTCTGGGCAGCCTCTCCCAGGGCAGACCTTAGCCACCACCCCCCCCCCAGCTCCCTCCAGGCCTCAAATGGGGCAATTCTGGGGAGCACAGGCTAGCTGTGGGCTTCCGTGGAGAGCATCTGCCTGTCCTCTGGTTCTGGGACCGCCATGCCGGCGGCCGAGCTGGCTAGCACTGCTGTGTCCCTGCATGAGGCAGACCGGGCCCTGACCTTGGGCATTGCAGTGTTCTGAGGACCAGATAAGCACCATCACGGTGCAGCGTATGGACCCATGGAATCAAGCACCCAAGCACCTTAATAGCAAGGTGGCTGCCGTGCTGGACCCCCCTCAGGGAGACGGACAGTGGGGCTCTGGCAGATAGAGCAGGGGGTTCAGAGTCAAGAGGCCCTGGGTCTGGGACCATATCTGCCATTCACTGTTTGACCTTGACTGCAATTGAGAACTGCTCCAAGGTCCATTTTGTCAACTGTTAAGTGGGGCACAGGGACATGGCCCCCTTTGACCTTCAGGACAGTCATCAGCTGGAGAAGTCATGTCAATCACCTTTCTAAAAACCATGGTGCTATAAAAATGAAAGATATATAAGGGGGGTGGTGCAGGCTCCGGGCTGGCACAGGAGGGGGGCTGCTGGCCTGGATGGTCTTTTCCAAGGCGGGAACCCCCCAGGCCAGGACTCCAGAGTGGAGTCCTCTGCTGGCATTGCTGGGACTCTGTCGCCACCTAGTGGGTGCTGGCTGCAGGCACTTCTGACGATTTGGGAGGTCTGGAAAGGCACTGGGAAGGGGTTCCTCTTCTAAGCGGCTTTGGTTCTTTGGGTCCCCTGCATACCGGGTTGGGCTGGACTAAGGAAGAATGTGGTCCAGACTCGCAGCAGAGAAAGAACGGCTTAACTAGTTGGGAGGAAGTTCAAGTGGACTTTCCAGAAGTTTTCCTGAGTCAAGTTTTCAGTCCTGACCCTTTTCTTCCTACCTTTCCCCGCACTGGCCAATTGGTCATGCCCATTCTACTCCCCCCGCCCCCAAGAGGCTGGGTTGGAGGCTGCTGTTCGCTTGTCCAAACCCACGGAGCCTCATCTTACCCTGGGGGAAGGTCAGCCTCGGTCGGAATCCAGGTCTTCAAAAGCTTTGCTACTGGGAGAAGCAGGTGGACCAGGGAAAGTTTGTGCCAGGAGCTGAGTGCCCAGATCTGGCTCACTGAGGACCTGAGAGGGGACAGCAGGAAGCTGTCTCTGGGCACCTCCAGCCATCAAAGGGATGCAACTAAATGTTTTGTGAGACCCCTCCCAACACTAGATTTCCAACTCTATGGCTTTACAGCTGTAAAAATCCTCAGAGCGAAGGATACTTTGGGGTCCACACCACAGCTTAGCACTTATTTATAAAGCATTTTCACTAGGAGTTTCTCCCGCACCCAAGATGTGGTTTTGGCTTCAGTGAGCTTCTAGTGACACTAGGTGGTGACAATGGGGAAATGCATGCGTGGAGCTTAGTCTGATCCAGGTAAGGATTTTCCCTAATAAATGCCTTTTGGGGAAGGGAGGGAGTCACAGAATGGTGAGAAGGGGGGGGGGGGCGTGGGGTTTGACCTGATTAATATTCACTTTATCCTCAGAAATCTCTTGCCAATTAGCATTCCTCCTTAATACCCTATCCCAAGCAGCAGTACTTGACCTTTTCCTTAATTCCTCACAGCGCAGCCGAGGCCAGGCTGGAATATTTAAATTAGATTTCTTGGAAGTCTCAAGGACGACAAAAGAAAATAAGCACTAAGAACAACATAACATCAGCCCAGCTTTCTGCCTGCCTGCCTGCCTTCAGGAGACTGGGGTCATCTTTAATCCCGGCCATGGAGAAGCCCAGCGGAGACAGACACAGAGAGGAGAAGTCTTCCTACAGAAGGTCAGCTCCTCCCCGTGGGCTCTGGGTCTCAACCTGTCAGTCTTTCCAAACTCTGCGCCTTCTTTCCCGGAACGTCTCTCTGCCGCATCCATGTCTCCCTCTGCACCAGATTACAAACATCTCCAGGTATAACCAGCCCTGACTCCATGTCCCCTTGGGTTGCCATCCAAACCCCCTCCTTCAGACAGCAAAATTCTAGAGAGGGCTGTGCACAGACACCCTCCTCTTCGTTTTTCTTAGTTTTGGATCTGAGGTTTTCTCTTCTACTCCATGGACATTGTCTTCTCCAGCTCCTCAGTGGCTCCGTCTTCCAAAATACAACAACTACTTGGCTATTTTTATCCTATGTGCTCTCAGCTTTCTACATAACTGGCTTGTTTTGGAAACACGCTCCTGGTTTTCCCCCTGCCCGTCCAGCTGCTGCTTCTCAGCCTCACTGGCTAGCTCCTTCCTCTTCCTCTGCTGGAACTCGGGCCTTCTATTTGGCTATCTCTGAAGGCCTCCTCGAACCCCTTACCTTGTCAATCTGCTGCTATTGCTTTTAGTGTGTGCTAATGACGCCCAGTTTGTATCTCCAGTCCTGAGTTTCCCACTGAGTTCTCTGCGTCTTGTGGTTCTGTTTTCTCTCAAAGCCTTGTCGTCTTCCTCATCGACCCAGGAGGAGAGGAGAGACAGTTTGAAGAGGGCTTGCTGGCTTTTTAAAAGCCTTGGCCCAGCAATGTGTACCTATATGGATCTCTCCTGCTCTCACCCCATTGGATTGCCCTCAGTCACGTGGCCACACTCCACGCAAGGGAGACTGGGAAATGTAGTCCAGTTCTGTCCAGAGGACAGACAGATTGATTTTCAGGGAAGAGCAAGCACTTTCTGCCACAATCTGGCCGTCACCAAATACTGCTTACCCTCCTCTTCCCACTCAGAGAGCATACTCACCCCCAAAGAGAAATGGCAGAAAATTCCATCCTGTCATTTGGATCTGTTTCAAAGTTCAGGATCTCTGGACGTTGTGCAGTCCTTCCCGTCAGCTCTGTGAACTCAGAGTGGGCTGTCTGTATAGGTTTACGGATAAAATTAATGACAACAGTCTATCCTATGCGATGTGAAAGAAATCCAGTGACCTGTGCTCTCTGTGGTCATCAGTTTTCTTTCTTTCCCTGGTGTAAATGGAAGACTGTCTTTCCCTTGCAGTTTGGGGTGGCCGGGTCACTGAAGGCCAGCGGTCCTGTGTGAACAGGACTCGTTTGTGCCATTGCTAGACAGAGGCTTTTTTTTTTTAAGTTTATTTTGAGAAAGCCCACGTTGGGGGAGGGGACAGAGATGGAGAGAGAGAGAGAGAACGAGAATCCCAAGCAGGCTCCCCAGGGTCAGTGCAGCGCAGAGCCTGATGCGGGGCTCAAACCCATGACACGTTGAGATCGTGACCTGAGCTGAAATCAAGGGTAGGAAGCTAAACCCACCGAGCCACCCACGCGCCCTGGACAGAGGCTTTTAAGGGGCAGGACGCCCTGCATGGATTCCTGAGGCCGGCGTAAGAAATGACTGCCACTCGGTGGCTTGAACCAACAGAAGTTTATTTACCCACAGTTGTGGAAAGCAGAAACCTGAAACCAAGATGTTGGTAGGGACTCATTCTCTCTGAAGACTCTGGGGAGAGTTTTTTCTGGTGTCTTCCAGCTCCTGGTGGCTCCTGTGCTCCCTGGCTTGTGGGGCACCCCGGCCTCTGTCTTCACACAGCCTTTCCTGGGGGCCTGTCTGTGTGGTTTACTGTCTCTGTGCATTTAGGGCCCGTCCTCACCTTCGTCACATCAGCAAAGACCCCATTTCCATGTAAGGTCATATTCTTTTTTTTTTTTTTTAAGTTTACTTATTTATTTTGAGAGAGAGAGAGAGAGAGAGAGAGAGGGAGAGAGAGAGAGAGTGAGAGCGCATTAGCAGTGGAGGGGCAGAGAAAGCGGGAGAGAGAGAATCCCAAGCAGGCTCTGTGTTGTCAGCACGGAGCCGGACGCATGGCTCTGTCCCATGAACGGTGAGATCATGACCTGAGCTGAAATCCAGCTGGACGCTTCACCAGCCGAGCCTCCCAGGCGCCCCTGAGTAAGGTCATATTCCAAGCTTCGAGTGGACATGACTTTTGGGGAGACGGTGTCCAATCCTCTTTGCTATAGCAAAACTGTCCTCTGGCCATGAAAAGAACGGCACGCACACACGTCCCTGGTCCAGAGCGGGTGGAGCCCCACGCGCAGGCGGCTGTGAAGATTCTCTGTCCTGGTAGTGGAAAAAGTTCTGTAATTAGACCTTGGATCTCCAGTCTTGGAAAAGTGCCCGTGTCCCAGGCAGAAGTTCCTGGCTCCCGCCGGTGGGAGAGCATTTCTTGACTACTATCTGCCCTGGCCACATCCAAAGTAGGTCCTTGAACTCGGGCCTCCCGTGGGATGACAGTTTCACCACCATCCTGATTCCCACTTGTATGAATTGGGGGCACTGAGTGTGGTTTTAAGCTCCCACAGTTCAAGGCTATATTAGGCTGAGTTCGTGGGTATTTGGCAATTCAGTTTCTTTAACACAGGCTTCGGACCTCTGCCTCCAATCCAGTCCTCGTGCTGGTGACCACACCTGCGGTTCTCTGGACATAGCTGTCAACGTGCTTTTATTAGTAGTATTCTTACTATTAGTTGTTTTCTCCCTCAAATCTGAGCCTCCTTGTCACTTCCTGTTGGCTACCTTGGGGCCATCTGAAAAGGCAACGCTTTTTTTTCCTTTGAGTGTCTATTTATGTATTTGGGAAAGAGAAAGGGAGGGAGGAGCACATGAGCAGGGGAAGGGCAGAGAGAGAGGGAGAGAGAGAGAATCCCAAGCAGGCTGTGTGCTCCCAGCGTAGAGCCCAATGTGGGGCTCAAACCCATGAACCCATGAGATCATGACCCAAGCCGAGATCAAGAGTCCAAAGTTTAACTGCCTGAGCCACCCAGGTGCCCCTGAAAAGGCAATAATGTTTTATTAAATAAATTGCTTAATGTTCATTTATTTTTGAGAGAGAGACACAGAGTGCAAGAAGGCAAGGGGCAGACAGAGAGGGAGACCCAGAATCTGAAGCAGCTCCAGGCTCCGAGCTGTCAGCACAGAGCCCAACACGGGGCTCGAACCCACGGACCGTGAGATCATGACCTGAGCTGAAGTCGGACGCTCAACCGACTGAACCACCCACGTGCCCCAAAGCAACACTCTTAATTTTGCCACAGATCCAAATCCCTTTGTAAGAGAATTTTAAATAATGAGCCTTTATTGCCTGAAGGCTTGTCCAGCCTTATTTCCTGTAATGTGGCCTACAGAAGCAGTGAACTTCCATCTACCTAAGAAAACACAAATTTCTGGATTTCCCCTACTTTCCTTCATTTCTTCTTGGAAACTTGCTGTTTCCCCCCTTGAACTCATCCCTTGATAAGAATATCTCGCTACAAAGCTGCAACAGCCAGAATTCACTAACATCCTGCTTCTTTCCTCGCTCCGGGCTGGGAAGACACTTGGTCTGCCTTCCGGGTCATTGCCCGCAAGAATTTCCCCTTCTGGCCCAGCAAGGGGCCCCCAGGTTTTCTAGGCAAGCTCTCCTTGCTGCTGGTGAAGGTCCCAAATAACCTGGCCGGGTCTACTTCTCTGATCTGTCGGCTTCCGCTCTCCTTCTCCCACTGCCCAGCCTCGCTGACTGCCCTCCTCAGACAGCGCAGACCTTTGCAGGTGCTGTTCCCTCTGCCGAGAGCCCTCTGTTCCTTCAATCTTTGCCTGGCTGCCTCCCCCTTGTGTAAATCAGGTCTCAGCTCAAAGATTGCCTCTGAATGGGGTCTTCCCTGACCATTCCGTCTACAGGTTGATTTTCATCACATTGATCACCATCTGACCTTCTCTTCTTTATTTGTTTACTCATCCTGGTCCATGTCCTGTCTCCCCTCCACGGAGCCTCTGTGAGTGCCAGGGTCCCGTTGGTCTCTGTCACCACATCCTGCCGTTCAGCGTGGTGCTTGCCACACTGTTGTTATGAGAACAAATGCTTACGTAACACCGTGTGCCAGACACAATTATTGTTCTTTGTCGAAAACTTGTTTTACTGGAAAGTTTCAAAGACACGCAAAAGGATAATAGTGTCGAACCCCTCAGAAAACCTGTCACCCCGATCCAACACCATCAGGACTTGACCTCGCTTTGTCCTTCTTGGCTTCCTTTCTTTTTCTTTCATTTCCTCTTCTTTGTTTCTGCTGAAGTATTTTAAGGAAAATCCCAGGCATGCCACTTCCCCCGCCTGTTTACTTCAATGTATGCATTTTTATAAGTTTGCTTATTTATTTTGAGATAGAGCTTGAGCAGGGGAGGAGCAGAGAGAGAGAAAGCGAGAGAATCCTAAGCAGGCTCCGTGCTATCAGTGCAGAGCCTCACATGGGGCTTGAACTCACGAACCACGGATCATGATCTGAGGGGACATTAAGAGTCGGATGCTTAACTGACTGAGCCACCCCAGCTGCCCCAATGTGTGCATTTTTTAAATGAATTTTTCTTGTATTACTTTAATGGCATTCATATGCCTTCAAAAATTAGCAGTGACTCCTTCGTATCATCACTTGGTGCATGTTCAGATTTTCCTGACTGCCTCAAAATAACTTTTTGGAGTTGATCTATTTGTATTAGGAGCCAAGCTAGGACCACACGTGGTGTCTGTTTGTTGCTCCTCTCAGATTCACCCCCGCCCGTGTTGTTGACTTGTTGAGAAAGGGGTTAATTACGGTTGACCCTCATACAACATGGGTTTGAACTTCATGGGTTCATGATACGTGACTTTTTTCAATAACTACAGAATAGTGCTGTAAATATGTTTTCTCTTCCTTATGACTTTCTTCATCACATTTTCTTTTCTCCAGCTTGCTCCTTGTAAGAATGCAGTGTATTATACACACAAGATACAAAACATGGGTTAATGAATGGACTGTCTCTACTAACAGTAGGGCTCTGGTCAATGGTAGGCTATCAGTAGGTAACTTTGGGGGGAGTCGAGGTTATACACAGATTTTATGGCTCTGTCGTCACATTTATGGGCTCTGACTTCTGCCAATCTCCAATCTGCTGTTAAAGCCATCAGTGTTTGCTCACTTCAGAAATGATATTTTCAGTCTAGAATTTCTTTGCAAACAGAAGTTTCATTTCTCCGTTGAGATTCCCTGTTTGCTGTTCATTAAGACCATATTTTTCTTTAACTCCCTGAGCACATTCTTCATAACTGCCTTAAAGTCCTGGTCCACTAATTTCGCCATACGGATGATCTCAGAGTCTGTTTCCATGGATACCTTTTATTTTCATAGGTAACATTTCCCTGGTTCTCGGAATATCTAGGAAGTTTTTTACTGTAGGCTAGATACTGTGGGTGATCTATTGGAAAGAGTCTGGATTATGTTATTTTCCTTTAAAGAGTGTTTTGTTCTGGCAGGAAATTAACTTCTTGGAGGTGTTCCTTGCTCTTGCCAAGGGGTTTATTAGGGCAAATCTAAAATAGCCCTCATTTTAGGGTGTGATCCTTCTTCCCAAAGCATAACCTTTCTGGTTTGGCAGCTGAAGGGGGCAACGAGAGGATCTCTCTCCTCTGGCTGAAACGATGACTCCCAGCATTTGTGACCGTGAGTGTTTCCATTTTGCACTTGACTCCTCAGGGACCAGCCTCTTATGAAGTCTCCATCTTTGTACCCAGTTCTGGACAGAAACTGACAGGGAGCCCCTGGTGTGGGTTAATTTGTGTTCCCCCCAAAAGACACATTGAAATTCAACCCCCCGGTACTCTAGAATATGACCTTTATTTGGAAATGGGGTTATCACAGAGGTAGTTAAATTAACATGGAGTCACTAGGGTGGGTCTTAATCCAGTATAACCAGTGTCCCTAAGAAGGGGAGCTGGATAGAGAGGAAGCCATGGGAAGATGAAGGGAGAGATCAAGGTGACGCACCTACGAGCCAAGGAAAGTCAAAGACTGATGGCGACCCCCAGACGCTGGGGAAGACATGGAACAGCTTCTCGTTCACGGCCCTCAAAACAGACCAACGCTGCCAGATGCCTTGATCTCAGACTTCCAACCTCCGGAACTGTGAGAGAGTAAGTTTCTGTTGTTTAAACTGCCCAGTTAGTGGTATTTTGTTGTGGCAACCCTGACAAAAGAACGCACACCCACACGGCCTTTGGGCCCCCACCCACGTGACTCCCCCCTCCCTGGCGCCACCCCACGCATTCCAGACTAGCAGCTCCAGACTGGGATCTTGGCCTTCTTGGCTCAGCAGCACCGCTGGTCTCTTCTCGGATTTCACCGTCTCAAGAGAGTGTCCCCAGGCAGAGAGCTGGTGAAACTCGGGCTCACTCCATGGATTGCGGTTCTGTGCCGTCTGTTACCCAATCCCTGGAAACAGCAGGGCCCCACATTCGGTCCAGTTTGGTAGTTTTTATGGTGAAAGGTAACTCCAGTGTCTATTACTCTGGTGTGGCCGTAAGGGACATTGCTGTTCTAAATTCTTGGAGTTATTTACTTTGAGTAAATTATTTATTTGAATTCATTTACTCCTCTCGATATATCTGTGAGGTAGGGCATTAATGCCATGAAGTCCAGATTAAAAAAAGGGGAGGGGGCAGAAAAAGATTAAATCACTCATCCAAGGATATATCCTGTAAATGGTGGAGGTAGATTTTGAATCTAGGCAGTTTAGCGCCAAAGTCCATGCTCTTCAATATTATTAGCCTATTATCTTACATAATAGGTGCTCAGGGAATGTGTTTTGAATGAATGAGTAGGTAGATGGCTGTCTCTTTGACTTTGTTGCCCACTCACCTTACATTCCACCTGCCCAGGAAAATCCCATCATGACGTCAACTTCGTGTCTTCACGTCTCCCTTACCCAGACTTTTCAGATTTCCTGGAGAAAAATCACCCTGAACTCCTACCAAGACCGAACTCCTACCGACTTATCTGGGCCTTTGAAAATACCTAATAATTCTGTCTTTCTCTTGTCTTTGCCTTCCATGGACTCTTGTTTCTGCCTCAGATCTCACACACGTGTACTTCCCTTCTCATTTTCAGGAAAAGCACACTTTGCAGCTGTGAACGCTCAGATTTCCACTCATTTCTCTAAATTTGACTTGCATTGGCACCTACCCTTGCCTTTTGCTCTACTGTCAAAGTATTTAGTGTTTCTGTCTCTGGCTAAGGCTCTGGCATGGGCTGCTGCCTGGTGCCTTTCTCCCCTTTCCCAGCCCAGCGTCTGGGAGCGTCGCTCACCTTCCCTGGGTTCCTCACTCACCTCCAACTCCCTCCTCCCTCCAGTCTGGCTTCTGTCCTCCTTACCTGTCCATGTATTCATGCTGGCTTTTCTTTTTATTCATTTTGTCCTTGTGCTTCCGTTAAATGTGTTTGTTATCCTTCTAACGTCTAGATGTGGATCCCAAGTATTAATTTTTTCTGTTCATTAATATATTTAAGATCATGAATTCCCCACTGGTGTGTGTCTTAGTGCTTTTCATTTGTGGGATTATTCCCTCTATATATTTATAATTTTTTGTTTTCCTTTTCTCATTGATCCAAGAGTGTTTAAGAGAAAATTTTAAAATTTCTGTGTGGTAGAGGGGCGCCAGCATGGCTCAATTAAGTGTTCCACTCTTGGTTTCAGTTCAGATCATGACCTCACAGTTCATGGGTTTGAGCCCCGCATCGAGATCTGTGCTGACAGTTCAGAGCCTGCTTGGGATTTTTCTCTCCCTCTCTACTCCTCCCCCACTCATGCTTTCTCTTTCTCTCTCTGTATCTTTGTCTCCAGCTCTTTAAAAATAAATAAAGAAAGAAACCTAAAAAAAATTTTCTAGGGGCGCCTGGGTGGCTCAGTTGGTTGAACGACCAACTCTTGGTTTCGGCTCAGGTCATGATCTCATGTTTTCATGGGTTTGTGTCCCACGTTGGGCTCTGCACGCTGTGTGGAGCCTGCTTGGGATTCTCTGTCTCTCTGTCTCTTTCTCTGTCTGTATCAAAATAGATAAATAGACTTTAAAAAATAAAAAATAGGGATCCCTGGGTGGCTCAGTCGATTGATCTTGGTTTGGGCTCAGGTCATGATCTTGCAGTTAGTGAGTTTGAGCCCCACGCCAGGCTCTACCCTGATGGTGCAGAGTCTGCTTGGAAATTCCATTTTGATCATAGTATTTTATTTTATAGTGTTTCTACTTTGGGGAAGTTTTATAATTTCTCTGTTGTCTCATATGCAGTAAATTCCTGAATATTCCATGGACAGCTTTCACAAAAGGTATATACTTTATGTTTTCAGACTATAGGGCTCAATATATAAATCGATCAGATTTGTGTTATTAATTACATTTTAAGATCTCCTCTATCCTTCTTTGCTGAAGAAAACGGGAACAAAGGAGGCCTGTGCCCTTTCCCTGTTTATGGGCTAGGGAGTGTCAAAACCCTAGACTCCCAATAAGGTCCAAGAGCAAAAGAAGTGTTGCCACGGTTGCTTCACAGCCCAGAGCCCCTGTGAGTGGGAGAGTGACTCCCTTTGCCTTTGAGTGGGAAATGGAAATAAGGCAGAGGGAGAGACAGGGGCATGGAGCTTCCCGAAAGGCAGTGTTGCAACCCTTGTTAAACAGTAATCTGAGACGGTTGTGCAATGGAATCCTGGTAGAAGTCAGCAGTGTGGACAAATGCCAGCTTCCCTCGCCCAGAGTCACATGAATTCCCAGCTCACTGGGGCCTCGGGGCAGGAAGGCTCTAAGTGATTGAGATGTAACATCTGCCACCCATTTGAATAAGACTCAACAACGAAATTCAGTTCAGTTACAGAATAAGTAGTTTTTATACATTCATTCCACATCTGTAGCTCCAGCTCAGGTCTCTCCGTGGTTCCAGACGTGGGTCTGGGTTAGGTTAAGGTTTTTCAGCCCCAAGCTGAGTGTGCTCAAAACTCAACCCGTCTCCGGTCATCTCTTGTCCCCCTCACCCCTCAGCAAGAACCTGCTCTTCTTATCTGCTCCACTTTCTAAATACTGTGATACGTTGTCTGGGGCAGAAACCAGGCGTTGTGGGAGTGGGTATAGTTTAGAAAATGCTAATGACTGGGGTACCTGCTTGGCTCAGTCAGTTAAGCGTCAGGTCATGATCTCCAGGTCCATGAGTTCGAGCCCCGCCTCGGGCTCTGGGCTGACAGCTCAGAGCCTGGAGCCTGTCCTCAGAGTCTGTCTCCCTCTCTCTCTGCCCCTCCCCTGTTCATGCACATTATCTCTCTCTCAAAAATAAATAAACATTAAAAACTTTTTAAAAAAAAGAAAATGCTAAAGATCAAAAACCAACTAAGACGTATCCATCCTAGTAATGGCCATAGATACTGGCGGTGCACAGGGGAGTAGTTTAAAAACTGGACATGATTTTCTTTTTTTTTTTTTCTGTCTTTTATTTATTTTTGAGAGACAGAGAGAGACAGCATGAGCAGGGGAGGGGCAGAGAGAGAGAGAGGGAGACACAGAATCTGAAACAGGCTCCAGGCTCTGAGCTAGCTGTCAGCACAGAGCCTGACACGGGGCTCTGAACCCACGAACCGTGAGATCATGACCTGAGCCGAAGCTGGACGTTCAACCTACTGAGCCGCCCAGGTGCCCCTGGACATGCTTTTCAAATAGTTTGAAAACCCGCTGTAGAAGACGACTCAATACAGTGGAGCAGGAGAGCCTGGAAATCCTGCCACACAAGCCAAGTGCTCTGAAAAGCCTGGGGCCTGGGGTGGGAGAAAGGAGAGGGCCCGCCACTTGCAGAGGGAACTGGAGAACAGGACAGGAGCTGCCAAGTGTGGCAAAAGCCAGTGGCTGAAGCGGGGAGGAGTCAGGGAATGTTTTTTATCGGCTATTCTGATCTTTACCCAAGTATTTGAGGACTGGCAGAGTGACTGAGTCTGAACTCCACTAACAAGGCCCCAGGGTGTCAGCTGCCTGCTCCTTCCTGGACAAAACTCAGGATTCTCTATGGCTCTCCAGGAATCCACAGCGCCGGATCCCTACCAGACGTATTTTGAACCCACGGTCTACCTGAACTACTTCAAGATGGGCCAGAGCCCTGTGGGGGATGACCTCCTCTATTTCCTGCTAAAACACTACCACGCTGTTTTCAAATCAGGTGCTGGTTTTCTTGAGCCCTGGAGGAGGTGTGGGGGGGCGGGTAGGGGGGGATGCAAATTTTGAATCAGATGCTGGTCTTCTTCAACCCCGGGGCAAGATCAGGGGGAGGGTGGCCAGACAATTGCCTGGAACTTTGGACCCGGAGAGGTTGCAGCACCGCTGTGGCCGAGTGTAGATGAACTTGGGGTCTGGCACGTGGTGGGATGGCCTAAACCGTTCTGAGGTCTCTGGGGCAAGCTTCTCGCCGCCCGTGACGTCGAGGAGCTGTGGTGTTTCACGGTCCTGAGTGGTCCCGTCTTCTAGCAAGAGAGGCGGCACGGGGCATCAGAAAGGGTAGGAAGTCTCTTTCCAAATTCAGTGTAGGAAGCGTTCGCTCCTCTGCGTGATGTGATGACCACGGTGGCTCGTGGAAACATCGTGGGCGGGGGGCCCTCAGATGTGTCCCTAGCGAAGAAAGGTGCTCGGCAGCTGGGCCACTAAAACCAAATAATGGGGATCTTTTCATGACTCACATGACAAGGAAACATAACCCAAGAGCTAGAGTCTCCCCAGTTAACCATCTCCTGCGATCAGATTTTCTTGACCCTTTGACGCCGGTCTCCGGTGAGCCTCCAGGTAACACGAGAGAAGGGGAAACGAGCCGCATGTAGCAGCAGAAGCCAGGAGCAAAGGGGCAGGCTTGGTTCAGGGTCAGGAGCCCTCAGTCCAGATGGGTTTGGTCCTCGCTGCCTTGTTGTTTATCTTGGAAGCCCCTTGCCAGCCTCCAAATGCTGCTGCTTGGTGTTAACGCAGCCTCTCCCCGGCTGGAGAGAAGGGGAGGCCACGGGCTCTGTGGGCTGGTTCGCTCTCTCCTGCTTGTCACAGTGTTGAGAGAGTTTCTGGGAATACAGCTGGTGCTCAATAAATGTTTGCTGATTGATCTTTGGAGTGTTATAAATGGCCTCAGTGGGGCCTTAGGACCCTTCAGTGACGTGTGCTTGGAATGTGGAAGCCAGTGTCCTCGGGAATGTGACCAGATTCCTTCTTGGAACACTTATTCACGGTGGTAAATTGGCAGTTGAAATGACAAAGCTGGTTCTCTAGTCATTGTTCCCCCCACACACACCCCAGATAGGCTGTCCTGCTGCTCACTGTCCCCTCCTACCACCCTCTCCATTCTCAGTGTGTGCAGTAGTGCCCAAGGCTGTCCGGGCAGGCAAAATCCCTAATGCTGGAGTTTACAGTCCCAGACGGCCGCCTCCCCACAGCCTCCCCAACTGGGAAAGAGAGAGGCGCCTTTGGGAAGGCCCTCAGAGCTGCGCTTTGGTGCTGACGGCTTAGACTGTGTCTGTTCTGAAACAGGTGGGCTGAAGGGAAAGCTCCTGATTGACATCGGCTCTGGGCCCAGCATCTACCAGCTCCTGTCCGCCTGCGAGGCTTTCGAGGAGATCATCGCCACTGACTACACGGACAAGAACCGCCTGGAGCTGGAAAAGTGGCTGAAGAAGATGCCAGGGGCGTTTGACTGGTCCCCGGTGGTGAAATACGTGTGTGAGCTTGAGGGGGACAGGTAAGGGGCTTGCGGTTTGCTTTGGGGCCGCCACTACGTGAGCTGCACTTAGCTCTCCGAATCGAGAATTTATCGTGGGCCTCGTGTGGAAATGGCAAAGCAGGCGGGGACTAAGAAGGAAGGTAGTTAGCGGGGTCCCAAGAAGAAGAAAGGAGGAAGAGTGTGACATGAATCCAATAAAGGGCAAAAGAGGGAACGAAATAGATGGCTATAGACAGACCCAGAGCCAAAAGGGAATCGGCACGAGCGCCTACCCAGAATGCCAAGGCCAACGTGGACGGGACAGGGTGCCAGCCAGCAGGTGGCCTAGGGCAGACAGCCGTTCTGATTGGCCGGTGCCCCGATCACAACCCCCAGGCGGCTCTAGACTCGTGGAGTCTTTCTGGTGACCGCAGGAGGCGGGCCTAGAATTAAGACCACTCTTGCACACGTGAACTGAATCTACTTACCCTGGATAATTTCAGGGCAGCAGGACGGTCCCCCATAGCACCTCCCTCCCTAAATACCACTCCCCCAGTTAGAGAAGATGGATGCAGATGCACGTTGGGTCCTGACTGTGATGTTTTAAAAGTACAGAGCTGTGAAGAGTAAACCTTTAAGTGTTAGTCTCCATCGTTCCTCAGGATGAATGAGCCCCACATGCTGAGAACAGGTGTAGGTAAGAAGAGGACGTGTGAGGCGGTGAGGAGGTCGAGCGGGGTGGCCGGAGACACGGGGGGACCCTGGAGGCCCCGGCAAAGCCGGCCGAGCTCGCTATGTAGCTTCGCTCAGCTGACTTCAGGCCGACGTTCCGTCTTGTCGCACTTACCTGGGTCCTTTGAACACGGACCGAAGCAGAGGGAGAACAGGTCAAGTGCTAGGTGTGCATTGCCCAGCGAGGGCCTGCAGGTGGAAAGAGCAGCGACCTCGGGATCAGGGTCTGCAGGTCCTAGGCTTTGACTTTGTCCACAGCTGGCTTCATGACGGTGCCCCTCTCTGGGACTCAGTTTCCCGGTCTGTAAGACGGGTGACTTGATACGCTGGGAGTCCGTGTGAAAGGCAGAGAAGCGCTGGTGTGACGCACGCCTCTCACACGGCGCGGCGACCCAGCTCGCCCCTCTCCCCTCTTCCCCCCACCCAGAGACAAGTGGGCTGCGAAGGAGGAGCGGCTCCGGAGAACTGTGCGGCAGGTGCTCAAGTGCGACGTTCACAAGGAGCAGCCCCTGGAACCCGCGGTCCTGCCGCTGGCGGACTGCGTCCTGTCCTCCCTGTGCCTGGAGGCCGCCTGCCTCACCGAGGAGGCCTTCCGGGGTGCGCTGCGCCACCTCCGGACCCTGCTGCGGCCCGGGGGCCACCTGGTGCTGGGCGGGGGCTTCGACAGCAGCTTCTTCATGGTGGGCGACAGGAGGTTCCCCTGCCTTGCCCTGAAGGAGAAATCGGTGCGCGAAGCTCTGCAGGAGGCCGGCTTCGCCATCGAGAAGCTGGAGACGAAGGCGCGGGCGGCCGAGACCTTGTCGGACCCGGACGCGGACTACACGGGGATGTTCGTCCTCGTGGCCAAGAGAAGCGACTGACCTCGCGGGCTCGGACGGGCTGTGAGCGCGCAGGGGCCCTCCCGCCGCTCCGCTGGCTTTCCTCTGCGCTCAGTCGGCTTTATTTAGAACCCTGCCCAGCAAGCGCTTTTAGAGTCTTGTTATTACGTGATGGCCAGATAATTAGGGCTCTAAGTCTCAGACAGAGAGGTTTATAATATACCCAGCTAACGTCCCAGGGGAAGAATCGGGACAGAGAAATAAAGCTGTGCCCCTCTAGTTTTGAGGGCACCTCGGGGTTGCATGGGAGTGAAGAGGGTAGAGTCCCCACGCTCTCCTACGTGAGGCATTTGGGGACTGATCGTCTTCGGAGCTCATTCATCACCTGTGTCTTCACCCCTGCTGATGAAACCCCCCCCCCCCGTCCACTGACATGAAAAGGACGCAGGCTTGGGTGTGGCGAGAAGACATGGATGTTGGTACTTGGCTCTTGTGATGATAGGTAGGCCATTAATATCCCAGAGCCTCAGTTTCCCCATCTCTGAAATGGAACTAATAAGACCTCTCCCCAGGCTTATTGTGATGCCCCAAATATATAACATGAACACACCCGGTAAATAACTACGTGTGTGATGTCGTATGTGTTTTCACTGACCTTCCGTGTGTGAGAGATAAGAGTTGTAAAGGGATCTGGAGAAGGTCTCCTTGGTCCAGTGCGACCCACCTAAGCCAGCGGGGGACAGGCAGGGGACACCTGGGGAACACTTTGAAAGGAAGTAGCAGGAGATCAGTGAGGGGTGAGGGGGAGTAAGCCAGGGAGAGTGTGAAGAGCCCGAATCCCCAGGAGCACGTGCCGAGACCCAGAGCGGAAATAACATGCGAACTTCGGGAGAAGGGACACCTGGGTACCAAACTGGGGGCCTGTCCCTGGACGTCCCTGACAAGACCCCTTGGGCTCTGGCGTGGGAGAGCAGACCAGCGCTTCACGTAGGCAGACGGTTTGCCCAGGCGATGGCGGCTGGTGGGGGGTGGAGGGTGAGTGAGCAAGCGGTTCATTCAGCCCAGAAATATTTGTTGACGCCTGTGCAGAGCCGGGCAGCGCAGGACACACAGTTGCAATGTCTGAGCCCTTGATCACATTCTATCCCGCGTCTGTGTATCTGTGTATATTCTTGTGTGTTTGTGGGTACAGGCACGTGTGTGTGTGCACGTGCGTGTGTGTACACGCTAATGATGGTCACAGAGGGTGGGTCAGATCCGTTCCATGGTGTTCCCACGTGAGCGATAGAAGTGGACTCTCGAAGGCTAGAACCAGATCAGGAGTCAGCCACCAGAAGAGGCTGGCAGTAGACGCACCCAGAGGCTGAGTGTCAGCCCCTCGTCCAAGGGCACCTCCGGGTGCACACCGGAGTGTGCAGGCAGAGAGCTGGGCTGGGCAAGTGTAAAGCGAAGAGCAAGGTGGGCGGGCACACCGGGAGGGTGTGCGGGGCACGTGGCGTCGGCGGGACTGATGTGCCCAGCGTCTACCTCACTGCTTCAAGTGTGGGCTGGCCTCTGGGGCGTGTTCCGCTGGGGCCCTCGAGGGAGCAACTGACTCCCTTTCGTGACATTCAAGTCACCACTTGTGCTTTGCGGGCTGAGTGGACACTGTGTTTGGCCTCTCGGGAGGTGGATTCACTAGAGTAACAAAAAAACCCCACTTTTGTTAAGTACGCGGCGACTAGGCCTGGGACCCCGCTGCAAGGCAAGACTTGCTCCCGAGACGCCCGGTGACAGGAAGCACGCCACTGGGCAGGACCCGTTCTGGCTCAGGGACTGAGGAAGGTGACACAGGTTGAGTAGTAGCCAAGATGAGCTCTAAGAGAGGGGGGTGGTTGGAAAGGTGCCCCCACTGGAAGAAACGCTACTGCTAAGAAACAGGGCCCTGGGAAGGTACCAGGTGAAGGGTGTGCTGTTTTCCTTGCCTGGAGGGCGGGGTCCCTGTGAGAGAACAGGTGGGTGGGGGGCAAGCAAGGCTGGGAAGGTAGCTCAGGGCGTTGGACTCCGTGAGACTCTCCAGGGGGTAATCGGAATTCATCGATAACTACTCGTTTAGAATCTGCCATGAGTAGGCCCTGAGAAGGTGAGAATAAACAGGACACAATCCTTGCTGGGCTCGTTCCCCGGCAGTCGGGAAGTGGGCTCAGGAGGGAAAGGCACTCGGAAGGTCATTCTTAATCTGGGGAAGATAAGGGAGGCATCGCAAAGAGGTGGTGTTTCCTTTTAAAGTTCATTTATTTATTTTGAATGAGAGGGCCAGTGGGAGAGGGACGGAGAGAGAGGGAGAGAGAATCCAAGCAGGCTCTGTGCCTCGAGGGCACACATCGTGAGATCATGACCTGAGCTGACGTCAAGAGCTGGACACTCACCCGACGGAGGCACCCAGGCGCACCACAAAGAGGGAATGTTTAAAGTGAGTCTTGAACTCACAGTGGAACCCAGTAGTCGGGCAAAGAGACGGTGGGGGTGGGCTGGGGTGTTGAGAGCATTTCCGGTGGAAGAAGCAGCCTGGCCAAGGTGGGAGCCACGGGGTGGGGGGACGTCAGGCGTGTTTGGGGAACCTCGGTCAGGACACGGAGTAAGTGGCCATTCCATGCCTGTGCCTGTTTTGTATTCTGGGGGCGTAGTGAACGGGCCTTGCTGGGATGGACAGACCTAAACTGAGGTCTCGCACGCTGGCAGCGCTGGGGGGGGGCTGGGGCACCTGGGGGGCCTGCCCAGCCCAGCAGCGTCCCCTCTCCATGACAGAGCCCTCCACTGCTGTAGGGGAGGACGCCTCTGGGGGCAGAGTCTGCAAGCCGACGGGAGCTGCCCCCCTGCCCGTCCCCGTCCTGTGTACAAGCCCCCCCCTGGAGAAACCCCCTTTACAGTGTTCAAGCCCTTTTTTGTTTTGCCTTCCGGAGGAGGGCCCCAGGCGCTCAGAGCTCCCGGAGAAAGAGCAGGCAGTGAGGGGGGCGGACACACACCCCTGGAAGACGGGGCAGGCTGTGCACCTGACCGTGTGTGTCTGTATGTGAATGTGCACTTGAGGGGAAGGAGGCGGGACAGAAGATGGCTCCCTGGGACCAGTCCTACCCGTTCCGGATTGTTTCCCTTGTCCTTCATGCTCTGTACACAAGGGGGCAGTCGAGCCTTGAGCCTGGTGGACTGCAAGGTCCGTGGGACGGAGGACAATCTTCCCTCGACCTTGCTTGTCTGAGGCCTGCTCTCCTGTTCAACCTGACCTCTGAATGTGGGAATCAGGAAGGGGAGGGCCATGGCCCACCCAGAGGACCCTGATTTTCACTGACCTTCACTCAGCCATATCTCAGCTGCCCTGCCCCCGCCCCTTTCACAACAGAAACTAATGCCCAGGACCAGCTGACCCAGATCCTCATGCTGAAGGATCAGCCCATAGGTTCCTTGGATGGCAGAGCAAGGGAGAGGCGCCGTCGCTGGCTGCCAGAGTGGGGTTCTTCTGGGCCCTCTCGAGTGTAGTGAAAATCTCCCCGAAGCTCGGGAAGCGGGGGCAGGAGGGTCGGGTGCGGTGGATGGGGCCTGGCATGCCCAGCAGACCCACGAGACAGCTATTAATGCCAAGGCCGAGTCAGGTCCCATGTTGGTGCTAAGACAACGCGGGAGACTTGGCTTCAGCTCTTCCAGAAAGTTCAGTCAGCTGGGCACATGGCCCCTGCAATGTGGCGAGGTACGTTCCACACCAGAGAGAGCAGGACGGGGACCGGGGAACCCAGAGGGGGTGCGTTAACCTAGATGTGGGGGTGGGGTGGGGTGAGGGAAGTCACAGAAGGCTTCCTGGAAGTAAGGCCCAGGTTGAGTCTTAAGGACAAGAAGGTTTAGCCAAAGAAAGGTGGACGGGGCTTTCCACGCCAGGGGAAAATGTGAATAAGAGATCGAAGTCAGGAAACAACATGGGAGAGACGACGGTAGAAGACATTCCAGTGTGTCTGAAAACCTTCCAGGGTAACACCCTTTCCCGTTCCAACCTTTTTCATGGCTCTGTGGTCTGGCTCTTGCCCAAGTCTCCAGCCAGCTGAAAGGGCTCTCTGAGCAGTTCTGCGCATTCCTACAGAAGCTTCGGAGAGTTGGGTTTTTCCAGGCTAGGACCTACAGGATTCTGAGAAGCTGTGCGCCAGAGGAAAGACTGGAAGCTGGCAGTTCGTTTCCGGGTGGGCTTTTCCCTTCCCGACTTTCTACTACACGTTGCCTTAACAAGTGACTGGGCACATTTAAGAGGAATTCAGAGGCTAAGACTGTAAGCAAATAACAGACGCAATTTCAAAAACAAAAACCATAAGGCTACCTATTGATTAACTAGGTTACATATAGATTAGATTGCTGATTGATGATAGACCCAGAGCCAAAGTGATCAGGCAGACAGACTGGAAGAAAGATTTGCAGTAAATAAAACCAACAGGGAACTAATACCTTCAAGAATACACAAAACATACCCAAGTCAAAACATGCAAATTTGGACCAGGAGGAAGTCCAAAGGAAAAAAAGAGCAAAGATGTGATTAGGAAATTTATCAAAGAGGAATTTCCAAAAGTTAGCAAACATCTTGTGGCAGACTGTGCAAGTCGTCACGGATTTCTGTCACGTCTTCTCCGGATTCCATTTCTTGGGTCCTTTGCCTCAGGCCGTGGTGTTGGATTCTGGCCCTAGGAATGTGAATGCATCTCGTGCCTGCTCCAAGGCGCAGTGTTAGAGCATGTGACTCTTGATCTCAGGGTGGTGCGTTCAAGCCCCACGTTAGGTGTGGAGCCTACTTTAAAAATATGTGTAACTTCACGTATTTTCATTAGACTGGCGAAAACTGGTAAGGTAGATCATTCCAAGAATTTGGGTAGGGGTTGGACGTGTGTATGGGTGTGTTGGTGATTGTAGGAGCTCCCATGGACCGCTGGTGGGGATGTAGACTGGTATAGACTTGGCAGGGGGACCTGGTGCTTCTCACTAAAATTAAATATTTAATTGGCTTGCGTCTCAGCGTTTCTACTCCTGGGAACGTGCTCTGTGGAAAGTCTCACAAAGGTCAGCAGAGAGGGGACCCAGACATCTACAGAAACGTTGTTTGGGGGAGTTAGAGGCAATCTGGGTGTCCATCCCTGGGGGAGTAGATATGTAAATGGGGAGATGCAAGTCACGGAGTGGCAAGAAGTTACAGCCCACAGGTACACACAGGCGTGTGCACGGGCCTTAAGGGCAGGGTGAAAATGACGTAAATGAAGATAGTTACATACAAAACAGCGGGACCCGTTTCAGAGAAATACACATAAAGAAAAGAAAACCCTCTAAGCCTCTTAGAAAATCCGTGGGCGAGTGGAAGGTGCCTGGCCACGAAGAAGATAGGATTGAATGTAGGGGTCCCCTGCCCCCTACACTGTTCTTTTCCGAAGCTTTCTAACAGGAGACTGAAGACTGACAGTCACAGCTCTTTACTTCCTGGGCTGACGGTCCTTCACGGAATCAGATTCCCCTGGGGCGGTGACCTCTCTCCTCAACTTATTTTGAAAACCCCGTGGTCAGCCTTCACTGCTGATTTTCCAGTTTCCTAATCGCCTGACCTCAGAGTTTCTCAGAAACAACAGGAGACAGTGCAAGAACAACAGAATTCCAAGATCAAGTCTTAGTCTAGCTTTTCTACGTAAGAACTGGGACGAGTTGCTTTTTCGCATCTGTATTAAACACAGGGGGAAAGAGTGAAATCCATTAGCCTGCAGGACAGCTGTTCCAAGTATATATATTATACCGTGAATGGTCATTAGCAGGAAGCAAGGCGGAGGGGAAGTCAATGGAAGGGAGCTGATAGACCTAAGTCAGCTTGTAGCAGTATCATGAGTGAGCGCATGACCAAGGGCCATCCCGCCACAGAGGGGCAAAGCAGAATCAGCTGTTTAGCTCAGAAGCCGCCCCAGTTCTCAGCTTTTGCCAGGTGGGTGTTGTTGAGGCCTCACCCTGATTTTCAGCCTCACGGGCTTTGTCATTACTGCCGGCCCCATGCTGACCGCCAGCAAGCCGGCCACCTGCAGCCACAAAGCCGCTGGACCCCTGGCTCTGCCAAAGCCCCCCACCCCCAGTGCCATCCTGCTGTGGTTCACAAACTGTGCCATGGGGGTAAGTTGAGGCTGGGCACCTCTTTGCTGGATTATGAAACTGGCCCCAGCTGAGGCTAAGGAATCTCCTTCTCTTCCCTCAACTGCCCCCACCCCGGGTATCTCTCTTCTCCTGCGTCCTCAGAGCTTCCTGGAACCCAGGCAATGGGTTCAGTGGCCAGTTTAAAATTTGGAGACTCAGGGTACCTGGGTGGCTCGGGTCATTTTTCTTGTGGTTCGTGGGTTCAAGGCCCGCGTCGGGCTCTGGGCTGAAAGCTCAGAGCCTTGGAGCCTGCTTCGGATTCTGTGTCTCCCTCTCTCTCTGTCCCTCTCCCACTTGCACTCTGTCTCTCAAAAATAAGTAAACATAAAAAAGAAATCTGGTAATCAGGAGTACAGAGAAGCAGAGAACTCGAGTTTCTGGCTGAACCAATTACCGTGTGGCTTTGAGTTGAAAACCCAAAGTTTCACGAGGGGATGCGCTGTCAGTACCCTAAGAAATGCACACACGGGGCTCCCTCACCTTCTGATGGAGCAGCCTCCTTTCCTCCCCGCAGGGAGCCGTGACTCTACCAGGAGAAGACAGCCAAGAGAGGATGATGGACTTTGGGAAAGCACCCCCCCCTCTGCCTCCCTGCAATTAAGGCTCAGCTTAATCATCCCTGGACTCGCCATCCATATTCATAAAAACCTAAAGCAGGCCCGGTGGGGCCACATCAAATCTGATGAGTTATCACTTTGCTTCTGGTTTTGTTTATTTGTTATTAATTACCGAGCACACGAAAGGCTCCACGTTGCTGGTTCCTCTAACTCTGGGAGCTGCTCGATTTGGCTTGGATTCCGGCGTCAGACCTCACACCTGGGCTCAGGTCTGGTCTGAGCAGAGACCCAGGAAGACGCTCCGTGGAGGCCCTTCCCGCAGCCGAAGCGGACCCCACCCTCCAGGCCGCAGATGCAGGCTCCTAATTGCTGCCGGGTACCTGGGGGTGCGGCCCTTTCTTGGAGATAAGCAAAAGCCACCGTGAGTAAAAAGAGAGATCACTGCCTACGGGAGACTGAATCGTTTCTGGAGCATCCCGGGCCTCTGATCTAAAGGAGGCCTTGATGTCTGAAGCACAGAAGGACTTTTTCCAGCGTTGGAGAAGGGAAGCTTGAGTGGGAGTTTCTGTTACGTTCCCTGCCTTTCTTGCCCCATTTTTGTTGAAACGGCCATTTATCCTCTGTTGCCCTTGAGTGCTGTAACCCCGTTGGGCGAAATGGGGTAAAAGCCTCACCGGGAAACTTGGGGACACCTGTGTGACCCCAGACCCTTCATCTCTACATCTGTGCTCGTTTCAAAAGCAGTCCTGCATCTAGACATGCGGAATGCTTATTTCTTTATTTTATTTTATTTTTTATTTTTATGTTTATTTATTATTGAGACAGAAACAGATCAGGAGTGGGGGAGGGGCAGAGAGCGAGGGAGACACAGAATCGGAAGCAGGCTCCAGGCTCCGAGCTGTCAGCACAGAGCCCGACTCTGAGATCATGACCTGAGCCGAAGTTGGACGCTTGACCGGCTGAGCCACCCAGGTGCCCCTGAATGTTTTTTATTTAATCGTGAGCTTGATCACATAGAGAAATGTTCATAAAACGTTTACATACAATCTGAAGATTAATATAAAATAAACAGCAGGTAACTGCCCCCCAAGCTGAGATCTAGAACACTGCAGGTCTTAGTAGCACCCCCTTCTCCCGCCGGGGCGCCCCCTCCTTCCCCTCCAGAGCCAACCAGCCCCCTGACTAAGGTAATGATGTTTTTCTCTATAATCTGCCCCTCCTTTATGATCACTAGATATGATCGTTTACTGTTGCCTATCTTGAGCTTCCCTCTCTCTGTCTTCGGAGAACCATCCAGGTTGATGCCGATAGTTGTAATTGGTGCAATTTCATCGCTGTATACTCCGATTTATTTATTCTACTGTTGCCAGACATTTAGGTTGTTTCTAGCTGGAGGCTATTTCAAACAATGCATCTAAGAATAGTCACGTGCCCACGTGTGAGCCTGGGTGCGCAATTGGTGGGGACGGGGTATGCCCAACTAAAGTCTAGTTCATGCCAGCCTGTTTTCCAGAATGGGGCACCAATTTATTTGCCCACTAGAAATACATGAGAATATCTGTGATGAAGGTCCTTGGTACCGGCAGGTTTTTGCCAATCTGATGGCTGGGTAGTCGTATCTCATTGTGACTTCGTTTGTATTTCGTTGATGAGATTAAGCGTCTTTTCATTGGTTTATTGGCCCTTTGGATTTTCTTTCTTATAAAAAAGGATCTGTTCAAGTTTTGGGTTGTTCATTATTTTCATTTTGGGTCACAGAAGTTCTTTATAAATTCTGGGTCCCGGTCCTTTGTCGGTTTCTGAGTTGTGGGATCTTTTCCCACTCTGTGGCATGCCTCTCTACTCTCTTAATGTGTCTTTGGTTGAACGATGTTTTTTATTGTAATATACTCAAATTTACAAAATCTCAAATTTCCGATGAATGGTTTTTTGTATCCGGTTTAAGAAATCCTTCTCTACCCCTAAGGTCATGAAGGTCTTCTTGTATATTACCTTCTAAATCCTTAGAGTTTTACTCTTCATCTATGGTTTTTAACGCACCTGAACTGATTTTTGTGTCTCGTGTAAAGAGAAGGTCTGATTCCCTCTTCTCCCCTATGGATACTCGATTACTTTGGCACTATTTATTGAAAAGTCTGTCTTTCCCCCTCCTGATTCGGGATATCACCTCTGCTGTATGTCAAATGCTGATAAAGTTATGGGTCTGTTTATGGGGTCTCTACTATTTCATTAGTCTATTTGTAGGTCCTTATACCGATACCACACAGTCTTCATTACTATAGCGTTATAGTAAGTATTACGTCTGGTAAAGCCGGCCCTCCCACCTGATTTTTCTTCTTCACGAGTAGCTACTCTTGACCCTTGGCACTGTCATGTAAATTTGAGAGCTGGCTTGTCAAGTTCCAACAAAAACCTATTGGGATTTTAATTGGGATTTTACTGAGTCTATAAATCAATTTGGAGAGAAATGACATCTTTACAATGTTGAGTCCTTCGGTTCGTGAAGTGGTCTATTTCTCCATTTATTTAGGTCTTCTTTAATGTCTTTTAATAAAATTTTATAATTTTCTCCATTAATGTCTTGTACATATTTTGTTGGATTTATTCCTAGGTACTTCTCCTTTTTTAATGCCATTGTGCATGAAGTCTGTTTTAAATTTCATTTTACAGCTGTTGCTGGTTAGAAATGAATTTAATTTTTTATATTCACTTTGTATCCAGAAATTTTGCCAGTCTTGTATTCTAGTTTTTTTGTAGATTATTTTAAATTTTCTCTATATATCATCATTATCTGTTTTTAATAACAATTTTGTCTTTTTCATTTCTGATGCTTATACCGTTTATTTATTTTTCTTACCTACAGTGCTGTCCAAGAGCCCTTGTAGAATGTTGAATAAACTTGGTAATCGTTAAGACAAAAGACAGAAAAATTGGTAATTGTTAGATGTGTCATCATGAAGTGTGATGTTTGTTGAAGTTTTTGTAGATAATCCTTTTCACATGAAAAAAGTTCTGTCTCACATGAAAAAAGTTTCGTCCTACTCTCCATTTGCCAAGAGGTTTTTATTGTTGCTGTTGTGAATGGATGTGGATTTTGAGCTCCCCCCCATATATCTATTGAGTGATCAGAAGGCCTTTCTCCTTAAATATGTAAATAGGATGTCTACATTAATTGATTTTTTTAAGTTTATTTATTTATGTTGAGAGAATGAGTGGAGGAGGGGCAAGGAGAGACAGAATCCCAAGCAGCCCCGGCCTGATCAGCACAGAGACTGATGTGGGGCTCGATCTCGCAAACCGTGAGATCGAGGTATGACCTGCACCAAAGTCAAGAGTCTGACGCTTAACCAACCGAACCACCCAGGCACCTTTACATTGATTGATTTTTAAATGTTAAATTGCCTTGTACTTCTGCAATAAACCCGCCTTGGTCATAGTGTAAGTACTAAAGGAATAGGCTGTCTTCTCACACTGTTGGAGGTCTGAACTCCAGCTACACAACTACGAGCAGTGTGCCCTGGGCAGGGCACTTAACCTCTCTGTGCCTTGCTGAAATTGGGGTAACAGTACCTAAGTCACAGAACTATCGGAAGGTTTAGTAACATGTCCAAAATGCTTAAACCAGCGTCTACACCTAGTAAGCACCATATAAGTATTTGTGATTTTATGGACTAGACAAGAATTTGTTTAGGATTTTCGTAGTTGTGTCCATGAGTGATTTTCAGCTTGTAATCTTTCTTTCTCATAAATAACCTTAGCGTTAGTGTTTTGCTAAACTTATAAAATTAGTGGAGGGGTGTTTTCTCATTTTCTATTCTCTGAGAGAGTTTGTGTAAGAATAAAATTATTGATTCCTTGACTATACGCTAGAACTCCCTTGGGAAGCCATCTGTCGTGAGGGTACCACGTGGAAACAACGTTCCACTTCTTTGATGGTTACAGGTCAGTCCAGGCTTTTGCATGTGTTGTGAATTTACTTGGGAACGTCTCCATCTGAATATTCAGTAGTTTGGCATAAAGTTATTCACGATAACTAATAGTCATCTTTGGAATGTCTGCACCATCTGCCAGGAGGTTTCCACTTTCACTCTTGACATTGGGTATATGTGCCTTTTCCTTCTTTTTTTCCCTCTTGATCATTACAAACAGAAATTTGCTAATTAGGTTAATCTTTTTCAGAGAGACTATTTTTGAGCCTTGCTGACCTTTCCTATTGCATTTTAGCTTTTTATTTCATTAGTTTCTTCTCCATGATATTATTTTCTTTCTATTCATGTCTGTTTGCCGTTCTTTTCCTAACTCCGCAACCCCATTTATGCTACTAGGATTTACCGTTGAGGATTAGAGTTCCCCCTTGAATACTCTGTTGGCTTCAACTCATGAATTCTGATTGCAGCACTTCCATCACTACTGGGTCCAAACTATTTTATAGTTTTCACTATGATTCTTTTTTGGGGGCCACGGGTTATTTATTGGTACATTTCTTAATTTCCAAACAAATAAGGATGTTCTAGTTATCTTTTTGATTTTTTGACTTTTAACTTCAACACGTTGGTCAAAGAATGTATTCTGTATCATTTCAGTCCTTTGAAACATGTGGAGGGTTGCTTTGTAAGCCACTATATGGTCATTTTTATTTTTTTAAAAAAATTTTTTTAATGTTTATTTATTCTTGAAGGAGAGAGAGACAGAGGGTGAGTGGAGAAGGGGCAGAGAGACGGGGCGGGGTGGGGGGGGAGACACAGAATCAGAAGCAGGCTCCAGGCTCTGAACTGTCAGCACAGAGCCCGACATGGGGCTTGAACTCTCAATCCATGAGATCATGACCTGCGCTGAAGTCAGGTGCCCAACTGTCTGAGCCACCCAGGTGCCCCACTATGTGGTAATTTTGAATGCACTCTGTATTCTTAAAACACATGTGTAGGGGTTGGGTGCAGTATTTTACATTCATCCATAAGTCTAGTTTAGGAATCCTGCTTCTCACGTATTACATATTTTTACTGATGTTTTTATCCATTTATAAGTCTCCATCAATTGCCTTCTTATTTTATGCTTTATATTTGTCCGGATGGGTTTATGTTTTGGGTTTTTTTTCTCTGCCTCCCTTGGTTCTTGCCTTCTGAATTGATTTTTTTTTTTTTTTGTCATTCCATTTCCTCTCCTCTACTAATTTGATTGTGTTATTTTTGTGGTGCCTAAAATTGGAGTATAGGTATTTTACTTTGGGTCCCACAAAGCATTGGTGAGGGTGCGGGCATGTGAGACAGAGAGAGAAAGGCAGGCAATCAGGCCCCATTCATGAACCGGTTCCCGGGGTGGGCGACCAGGGCTCACTCCAGCTGGGGACCTCTGCGCCAGTACATAGAGTCTGTTTGGGCATTCCTACCCCAGGACCCTTATAGTCACTCAGCGACTCTCCCGTCACCGAGGGCGGGCCCCAGGGCTGCTGCGCAGCTTTCCTGACCTGCTTTGTGTAGGGGCCAAACACTCCCACAACCGGAGAGGATTTCCAGGCTCAGGAAGCATGGGCAGCGGTTTAACCACCTGCCGGGAACGATAACCTGCATAGTCTACTTAGCAAAGTCTAAAGATAATCAGGACTTTTACCTTCCTGGGCAATTGAAAGATCTAGAACACCTCATCCCCGTGTCTTTACCCTCCCCTGAAATTTATAGGCTATTGTGTTTGTGTGTTTTAATTCCGTCTTGCTTGCTTTTAACCACACGTGACATTATTTTTCATGCGTCCATTAATATTACGCACAAGTTAGTGTCCTCACTCGTTCTTCATTCTTTTTTTCACCTAGACCTTGATCTTTTGCACATTAGTATTGCAGAACTATTTTCTCATGAGGTCGTGGCCTGAGGTAATGAAGCAAATGTTTTATCAGCTGACCACATGGGAAGAGCTACAGGGGACGGAGCTCCCAGGCTATGTGGGAGTGACAGGCTTTCTTGAGTCCGTCCTTCCTTCCTTCCTTCCTTCCCTCCTTTTCACTCTACCGGCGTCGCTTCCTCTCTTCCTATTTCCTTCTTGTTCTGGTTCCTTCCAGAGGCTATTGATTTTGGAACTATGTCTTCACTACATTTTGTCCACATGAAAGGATTGCCTTTCCAAGCCAGTGCCCAAGGCATTATAAATTTCTTTGCTCACTGAAGCCTGTGAGAATCACCCTGGAATCTAGTTCCAGTGGAGAGGCCAGTGGACAATCGGATGTGCCCTTCGATGCCCCCGAGGGAACTGTTGCAACTCTGCTCAACGGCTGGTCCCATGTTTGCCATCGGGATATTGAGTTGTTCCTTTATTCGTATCCAAAAGGAAAATACGACTTCCGGAGACTCCAAATAATCAGAATAAAGCAGGCAGCATGTCATTTATACATCTTTCTTTGACATGAGATATGGAGTTCTATTTTTTTAAGCAATTGCTAAAGAAAGGATTTGGGGGTTTCAGTTTAATTGCTTCTGAGAAAAATTCCATAGTGGGCCATTTAGAAAGAAAAAGGAAAAAATTCAGTTTGGGGTAATGAATTAAACCACACATTTCAATTTTTGTTTGAACTATACAGGATCTGATTTAAACACCTGGCCTTTGTTTTATATGATTAAATAGTTTGTTTTCATACAGTACATGTTAATCCTAAGAAGAAAAGAAACCTTTCCTCCCAAAACAGCTTCCAGAGGCTGTTGATTTGGGAACTAGGTCTTCACCACGTGTGTATTTATATATTCATACGTTCATAGTTATAACAGACACTCATGGAACAGTGGACAGCCGGCCAACACGGGGAGCGGGTTTCTATCTATAGTGAAATCTGATTCTGACCATCAATCTTGGCAGCTTCTGAAGAGGGCAGGGGAAAATGTGATGGGGTGAGGGAGGGAGGGGCATAGCGTATCAAGGCCACATATAAGCTACATAACCACTATTTTTAAAGTTTCCTGTCAAACAGACCCCTGGGTGGAAAGAGGGACAGACAGTTCCCAAGGCAAGGACTCAGTGTAAGGGAAATTGTGAATTAAGTTTCGAAATACCTTGAACAGAGAACATTGAACAGAATAGATACTATGGAAGAAAACCAAAATATATCACCCCAAACCATGTCACTTTGGCATTTGATTATTTTGAATTAAAGGCATTTAAAAACAGTAGGTATAGGAAGGCTGATCTGACCCTCCTTTTTCTTCCTGAAAACTGGAGATGAAGGTCCCATGTGAAAAGTACCCTCCCTGTACTAGGAGAAAGGAAGAGTCTTATCACCAGAGACAGGAAATGTGGGGCTGAGAAATCGTACAACCTTATTAAGCCAATCTTTCCTTTCTTAGTTACTTATTTATCATTTACTACCCCTAAGCCAAACCCCTTTGTCTTGTCAATTCTTCACAAATTGATTGTCTTCTCATTTAAAGACATGAAAGCTCCTCACTCTGTTCACGTCTGGAGGTCTTCATTCTCTTGTGAAGCCTCCCATGTAAAATATTGCACAGCTTCACATGCATTTCTCCTATTAATCTGTCTCATGTCGGTTCAATATTTAGGCCCAGACAGAGACCCCAAGAAAGGAAAGAAAAATTTTTCTCTTCTCCTATATTATTATCTCCATTTTATAGACCAAAGCTGGGGCTACAGAATCTCAAAAGTTAGTTTTTCTAACAGTGCATTGTCATTTAAACTGTTGGTGGCCAATCTGGATGGCAATTTGTGTCTTTCGACTTTGAGTTCTGGATGCTTCCTGGTGGCTGTACTCCACTACTAGGGCGGTGGGAGAAGCAGGAAATATCAGCATCGCAGCAGTGGGGCCTCTGAGCCACTCACAGGGACACCTCGTATCGATTCTACATCCTTCCAATCTGTGATTTGACTTTTGACATTCCAGTAGTCACACTAATCTAAAACAATTTGTCTGTATGATCTAAGTCTTTGTAATGAGCAGTCTTAATGTCACACAGATCCCTTTTACTACCCCAGCGCTTACTGGGAAGCATCAATGACTGACCCATACTGGACCAGACAGATTCTCCCTCTAAGGTCTCTGGATTTGGACCATGCAGACCTAGTTAGCCAGCTGCAGGGAGACGGGTTAAAAGACTCTGTAAGGTCAGGTGTAGAGACCACCATTTGGATCAGTCAGAATGGAGCAGGGTGTAATAGATGAGCAAGAGAAGCCAGTTTTCAGAGAGAGAGAATCAAGGCCCCTAGACTTCCAAAGAGAGACAAAAAGAGATAAGGAGGGAGAGAAAGGCAGTGAGAGAGGGAGATAGAAAGTAGCCATCTAATGATTTTTTCAGTTGATGAGACCCAGTGAGATCTCCTGCAATGTTTTTCCATTATTTTTTTAATGTTTATTTTTGAGAGAGAGAAAGAGACAGAGTACGAGCAAGGGAGGGGCAGGGAGAGAAGGAGACAGATCTGGAAGTAGGCTCCAGGCTCTGAGATGTCAGGACAGAGCCCGACGCGGGGCTTGAAACCATGAACCATGAGATCATGACCTGAGCCAAAGTTATGTGCTGAGCCACCCAGGTGCCCCAATGTGTTTCCATTATATTCTGCTAATCATTCCCTTCTCACCTGAACTTCTTGGAGCAAGTTTCTCTGCTTTGTAGCCAGATGGGCCCCTCGTAAGTCATCAGCCATGGACTATAGGGAACTCACTGCCATTGCATTTGTTGCAACATGACAATAGTCAACTCATCAACCAGTTTTGAACACCTATTATGTAGATGTGTTAGGCAAGGGGCAAAAAGAGAACTGAGCCATAGTCCTTGACCTAAAGGAGCTGGTGGCTTCCTGAATCATTCATGTAAGAAATTGGGAAGAAGGATTGACACAGACTAAACCAAAAACATAGATGACATGACAAAATCGAGGGCTTGGCTGGGTGAGCAAATTCTAAGGGCAATGTGAGTTTCAGAAAAGGAAGTACAAGGAATTCTCAAAGGAAGGAGAGCACTTACCTTTCACTTTGAAAGGACAATTAGGATTTCTATGGATTGAAGTGAGTGGGGACACTTGGGGAGGAGGTAGTTGGCAGTTACTGAGAACTGGTAGTTTTGGGACTGTGCCGATGGACAGGGAGGGAAGGAGGGTGTAGGAGCGGGAGACGAGGATCACGGGATGCGCTTGCCTGGACATGGGAGGACGACTCCTCCAGTTTTTAAAATTGCTTTTCTACCCTCTTTGTACATTTCTTCTGCGATTCCTTCTCTAGCCAACATTTCTTAGCCCTTAAAGACATTTCCTAATCCTCCTCTTTTCTTTCTTTAAGTCTGTTAAATTTAAATCATTCTTTGTGGTCCTCTTTTGGGAAAATCATTGCAAAAACTGATGGTTCTCTGGGGACACGACACACCTCTCTAACCTTAGTGGTTCTTCTATGAGTCAAATGATTTCCCTGATGAGCCCAGATGCTTTCTCCTGCAGTTGAACTTCACCCCTTGGCAGAGAATTGCATACAGCTCATGGCCCTCCCCTTCCCACACCCACTTCTCCTAGGTTCCCTTACCCAAAAATTTCATCACTTCCCAGAACAGCCAGAACATTCTTGGATGTTTCTGTCAGTTAGTGTTTAACCAAATATCCGTCTCTAAGGGGCAGGTTGGACTAATAGAAGAAGGATTGAAGCCTGAGACTTAAAAAGACAACTTCTTCAGGGTGACTCCCTGGGTTCTGGAGGAGAGCGAGAAAGAGCAGGGGACACAGGAGCAAGAAACAATGGCATCTAGCTTCACCTCCAAGGATGCTTATCTGAGCCATTTCAACCCTCGCGATTACCTAGAAAAATATTACAACTTTGGGTCAAGACACTCGGCGGAAAATGAGATTCTTAGGCATCTTCTGAAAAATCTTTTCAAGATATTCTGCGTAGGTAAGTTTATGTGTTATCCCTATGTCTCCCCACCAAAAAGCGATTTATATAAATAGAATCTCAGGGCACTGCTGGGTTGGTGCCGAGGCATTGCTACATGATAGCCCTTTTGGCATCAAGCATTTATTTAACGAGAATGAAAACTCATGTTGATCGGGGTGTCTTACAACTTACAAAGTGCTTTTTTATGTATTATCTCATTTGATTGTGCAAAATGAAAACCAAAACGCAGGAGTTCTGTCCTTGATTTTACATCAGTGTGCTAGACGACCAGAGCCAGCCATTTAACCACGATGGGCCACTTAAGAGATGGAGATTCTAATACTTATTCCATTCCTAACTCAAAGGAATGTTGTACACGTGCATGAGACAAAGACCTCCAACACGTGAAGAATTGGATGCTTTTTGGAGAGAGACACAAAAACTCAATTCTTTCTAAATTTAACTTTCAACCCCCCCCCCAAAACCAAAGCCAAAACCAAAAACAAAATTTTAACTTCCCTGGAGTGTTTCTTAGTGGTTTTTACATTCTCTGTGTCACAGTCGTTCTGGATTAAAGGTCTGTACACCAGATGTCAATCTTTTCTTCCTTCCCCTACACCTAAAAATATTCCAGCAACATGTTTCCAGCTTGGATTGGACAATGGAAAATGCAGTCATGTGAAAAAACAAAAGACTTTGAGGGAAGAGGAATGAGTAGAGAGATGCTCTGTCTTTGGGACTTTCAGGCACAGTCTCCGTGAAAACAGGGCAAACCAGCTCCGTCCGCTGTCACGTGAGGCCTCATCCCTTTCCTTGTTCCCTCTTCTGAACCAGATGGCGTGAAGGGTGACCTCCTGATCGACATTGGCTCTGGCCCCACCATCTACCAGCTCCTCTCTGCGTGCGAATCCTTCAAGGAGATCATCGCCACCGACTACACCGAGCAGAACCTGCAGGAGCTGCAGAAGTGGCTAAAGAAGGAGCCAGGGGCCTTCGACTGGTCCCCGGTGGTGACCTACGTGTGTGAGCTCGAAGGGAACAGGTAGAGAAACAGGGGCTGCTTCCGGGCTTTCTGAGGGTCAGTTCATTTTTCTGAACCAAGAATTATCCTTAGAGCCCAAGTTACAAAGCAAAGGGAACAGAGAGAGGCCAAAGAGAAATCCAGATGGAGAAGAAGAGGGAGAGAGAGAGAGAGAATGAGGTAGAGGGATATGAGCATGTGTACACGTGCCCGCCAGAATAGGAGAAGACAGAAGGGAAGTGAAGAAATGGCCACTGAGCCAAAGGAGACAGAACCTCCCCAGAGCAGCGTGGGGGTGCAGCATGCGGGTCAGGTACCATGAGACAATGACACTTATGACAAGTTCAGCAAAGAGGGTAAACTGTCTCCTCAACCCGCAGCTTTTGGGTGTCCCCCAGAGCCATTCTGCTAACTGCCCCAGCGCTCTGGGCTCTGCTGTGGGGATGGCTAATGCCGACACCACCAGAGAGGACAAAAGGCTGTTTTTAAACAGGATTAACAGCATAAAGGAAGTATCTGAAAAGAACGTGTTCCTCTCCAGCCACAAAATCAGAGCTTTACGTGCTCACGACTAACGGTCAACATCCTAGCCGACTCTGTCTACAAGTCCGTTTATGTGGACGAGTCTTGTTTAAATGATTAATTTCTCTCCACATGAGAAACTGTCAATAGCTTACTAGCCAGGAGGGACCGGGTCTTTCCCTTGTCCTGATGTGCCTCTGTCCCCTGGCAGCGGTCCTGCAGTGACTCAGCCCAGTCCCGCCGCTCCGCCCACCTGACTGTTGGTCCAGCAGCAAAGTGTGTTTGCAATTTTAAGCATGTGGCTGAGCCCCACAGGCTTCTTTGCGAACTGTCCCCTGTCACTGACCACTTCAGTATTCCTCCCAGGATCCTGTCCACTCCTTCTTACGTGCACAGCTATTTTTAAATCTCTCTTTTCCCCTCCCTGCTCTTACTGTCTGTTTTTTGTACATTTCCCATCTTTCCGCACTTTCTTGTCCATGATTTAATTTTTACGTACCTCCCTCCCTTCCCCAATCCACTTCTTCCCCAGCCTTGCTCATGCACTGCACTCTTTGTGTTGCACAACACATCATCCTCTGTCTTTCCTTTTCTTGGCTTTTCATTCACTATGGGAAAGCATACCTATTTTTAATTAACATATCCCATTCTTTGGTCAGGAAAGGGCTCGGACTTCTCAGCAAGACCATCCCCCTCAAGAAATGGGTACCTAACACTTTTTGGTTCTAAAGGAACTAGCGTTCATTCATTCAGGGAACCCATTTGGACATGTAATGTGCCACACAGCCCTAGCTGCTGGGATAGACTGGCGGGCAAGATGGCGGAAATCCCTTGTTTCCTAGACCTTGTATCAGAGAAGGCAGGCCCGTGTCGGATCACTTACGGCTTTGAGGGCAAGCTAAGATCCTGTACTTCAAGTGTGAGGAGAAGGCATTAGAGGTGTAACCCGGAAAGTGATGTGACCCATTCACATTCGCAAAGACCTCTCTGGCTGTTGTGTAGAGAATGGATTGGAGCTTTTAGAGGAGAATGAAAGATACAGAAAGGAGACACTTGAATCCAGGTAAGAGATGATGGAGGCTTGGACTAATGGATTGGTCAGTGATGGAGAGAGGAAGATGATTTTAAGATGAATTTTTGAGATAGGATGGATAAGAGTTGGTAATGGTTGGTCATGGGAAATAATGAGAGGAGGAAAGTATCAGGTATGACTCCCATGTTTCTGAACTTGAGTGAAGTAATATTCTGGAATCCCAGGAATAAATATAAAATCATGTGGTCTTAACATGTCCCCAAGGAGTATACCTACCTCCATACTTTTCCTCTGGAGTGATGGTCAACTCATTTTTCTGTATGGGCACTTAAATTTGCTTCTCATCATTTTACCAAATTTGTTTATTCCTGAGTCAGGTTCTCTTCTGAAACTAACTCTACAGCCTGCTTCTATTTCTTTAATTTTTTAACAGTCTGCTGAATTCCGTGTAGTAGGAGTATTCTATACTTTGTCTTTTCACATAGTGTTACTATACTGTCTAACTGTAGTCAACGTGGATTGTCAGATGTAAGTTATCCAGGTGACCACTGCTTGTACCATTCCTGATACTATAGTGATATACACAAACAGAGTTTTCCTCTTTTGTTTCCCAATTAGTGTTTTTGCTGCACGTAGAGTCACTAAACTTCCACTGGTCTTTTATCCTTTTTACCAGGGAAAGTACGTCTTGAAATCTGATAGTGTAAATCCTCCAACTATGTTCTTTTTCAAAATTATTTTAGCAATTTTAGTATATATGTATATAGTGTGTGTGTGTATATTAACTGAAGTATAATTAACCTACAGTGTCATATTAATTTCAGATGCACAATATAGTGATTCGACAATTCTATACATTACTTCGTGCTCATCAGGACAAGTGTACTCTTAATCCCCCTCACCTTTTCCCTTACGCCCCTCCCACCACCATCCTGACAACCACCAGTTTGGTCTTTGTATTTAAGAGTCTGTTTCTTTTATTTGTCTCCATTTTTTTTTGTTTGTGAAGTTCCACAAATGGTGGAATTTTAAAAATATGGAATTCCTGTGGTATTTGTCCTTCTCTCACTTATTTTACCTAACCTCCTGGGTCCATCCATGTTGTTGCAAATGGCAAGATCTCATTTTTTGTGCCTGAGTAATATTCCATTGGAGATCTATCTATCTATCCATCTATCTATCTATCTATCTATCTATCTCTATATCTCTATATCTATCTATCTATAGATACATAGATATCTATATACATAGTAGTAAAATGATATGTATAGATATATAGATATCAATAAATAGATAGATACCGCATATCATTACCTGTTCTTCTATGGATGGGTGGATACTTAGGTTGCTTCTATATCTTGGCTATTGTAAATAATGCTGCAGTAAACATGGGGATGCATATATCTTTTCAAATTTATGTTGTTGTTTTCTTTGGATAAATACTCCATCGTAGATTTAATGAATCATAGGGTGATTCTATTTTTAAATGTTTTGAGGTGCCTCCAGAATGGTTTCCAAGTGGTGGCACCAACAACGCACGAGGGTTCTTTTTCTCCACATTCTCACCAACACTTGTTATTTCTTATCTTTTTTATCTAAGCCATTCTGACAGGTGTGAGGTGACATCTCATTGTGGGTTTGGTTTGCATCCCCTGATGATGAGTGATGTTGAGCATCTTTTCATGTGTCTGTTGCCCATTTGTATATCTTCTTAGGAAAAATATCTATTCAGGTCCTCTGTCCATTTTAATTGGATTATTTGTTTCTCTGGTGTTAGGTTGTATAAGCTTTTGATACGCTTTGGATATTAACGTTTTATTAGCTATGTCATTTGCAAATAACTTCTCCCATTCAGTAGTCTGTCTTGCTGTCTGGTTGGTGATTTCCTTTACTTGACAAAACCATTTTTAGTGTTATTACATTTTGATGTAAATTTTAGAATAAACTTGTCAATCTCTCCCAAAAAGGCTGCTGAGATTTCGACTGTGATCTTTGCATTTACAAATCAATTTAGGAAAATGGACACAAGGAATCTGCAGTCCATAAACATGGTCTATCAGTCTATTCATTTAGGACTTCTTCAGTTTCTGTGGTTTAGGACTACAGTGTTTTGTAGTTCTCATATTCTGTGTATATTTTGTTAAAATTTTCCTGTGTTTTGGAGCACCTGGGTGTCTCAGTCATTTGAGTGCCCAGGTCTTCATTTTGGCTCAGGTCAAGATCTCATGGTTCCTGGGTTCGAGCCCCTCGTGGGGCTCTGTGCTGACAGTGTGGAGCCTGCTTGGGATTCTCTCTCTCTACCCCTCCCCAGCTTGTGATCTCTGTCTCTCTCTGTCTCTCTCTCAAAGTAAATAAACACTAAAAAAAGTTCCTGTGTTTTATGTTTTTTTAATGTTATTATTAATTTGCTAGTATACACTTTGCTGAATTGAACACTCTTGTGTCTTACATACTTGCACTAAAAAGTGCACCACAAGGCCAGAGAATTTTACAATATTTTTTTCTTCACAATACGTTCTGTAGTGTGTTTGCCCTCTTTAGGAAGCGAATTATCAATTCATTGATTAATGTTCACTTATACATTCCTATGGAGGAATTACGATTTTGTGATGACAGTAGTAAAATGATAACTTTTTGTGAAAAAAATAAAAATTTTCTAGCATATAGAAATACAATTGATTTTTATATATTGACCTCGTGTTCTGCAATTTTTCTGACTTCACTAATTAGGTTTAATAGTGCTTTTTTTTGCAGATTCCATAGGTTTTTCTACATATACTCTTATATCATCTGCAAATGAAAATAGTTTTATTTCTTCTATTCCAGTTATATGCCTTTTATTTATTTTTCTGGCCTATTACACTGGTTAGGACTTCCAAACCAATATTGAATAAAAAGGTTGGAAGTCAACTTATGTGCCTTTTTGCATATCATAGGAAAAAATGTCCATGTTTAGTGTCCATCATTAAGTGTAATATTAGCTAGATTTTTCACAGATATTATTTAACTAAATTTCTTTCCATTTTAATTTCTTGGGAGTTTTAACTCAAACATTGAATTTTGTCAATATTTTTAGAATTCATTGAGATGGCCATATGATTTTTCTTCTTTAGTCTGAAAATGTGAATTATATGGGAAAGGTTTTGAATGTTTGCAGCTAACAAACATTTTTGAGACAGAGAGAGGAATACATACAGAGTGCAAGCAGGGGAGGGCCAGAGGGAGAGCCAGACACAGAATCTGAAGCAGGCTCCAGGCTCCCAGCTGTCAGCACAGAGCCCGACACGGGGCTCGAACTCATGAACCAATGAGATCATGACCTGCGCCAAAAGGAGATGCTAAGCCAGCTGAGCATCCCAGGTGCCCCTCTTTATTACTCTCTTAATGTCTGTAGGATCTACCATGATCTTCCTTCTTTCATTCTTGATATTGGCAATTTGTCTTTTTAAAAATCTCTTGATCAATCTTGCCAGAGACTGATCAATTTTATTAATGTTTTCAAAGAACCAGCTTTTGGTGGTGTTGATTTTTTTCTGTTGTCTTTCCATTTTCAATCGTGTTGATTTCTGCTCTTATTTTTCTTTTCTCTCTTCCATTTACTTTAGTTTTTATATGCTCTTCTTTTTGCTGCTTCTTAAGATAGAAGCTTAGATCATTGATCTCACATATTTCTTTCTTCTAATGTAGCCACTTAAAGCTCTAAATTTCCTTCAGAACTACTCTAGCTGCTCCTCATGATTTGTGATATGTCATATTTTCATTATTATCCACCTTGGCAGAGTTCCTAATTTCCTTTGTGATTGCTTCTTGGCCCATGAGTTATTTAGAATTGTGTTGCTCAATTCCCGAAAATTCCAGGATTTTCTAGATACTGTTATTGGTTTCTATTTAAATTTTGTTATAGTCAGAGATTTATTTTATGCTCCGTATGGGGTCTATTTTGGTGAAGAACCTATGTCCTTTCTATACTGAAAAGAACGTATATCATCCCGATGTAGTTATAGTTTCTATCGATATCAATTAAGTCAGGTCGATTGATAGTATTTTTCCAATTTTCTACAGGAGTTTTTGTTTTCCTGGTATTAAAATCTCAGACTGTGATTGTGTATTTATTTCTTGGTCCCCATCGTCATGTCAATATTTGCTTCACACGTTTTGAAGCCTTGTTACTATCTGCATGTATTTTTAGGATTGTTATGTCTTCTTGATTTATCGACCATTTTGTCATTCAGAAGTACCTCCCTTACTGCTGGTGCTACGCTTTGTCTTGGTGTCTGTGATGTCAGTATGAGCACATTAGCCTTCTTCTACTTTGTGTTTGCATGGAGTTAGCCTCTCAGGGGCCCAGTAATGTGCACCTCAGACAGTCATCTCTTGTTTAATTGCTTCCCGTGGATGTCCGTTGGATTTAGTGACTAGATTCTTACAACTATAGGCAGCAGAGTATTGGCACATCGATTCTGAGAGATGAGGTTACAGAAAGACTATGGCTTCCCTATTGGGTGTCCCCTCTTACCCACTTGTCTGGAAGGAGCTTGGAGGTGAATTTCCCCCCAGTCGAACCTTCAGGGGAGACTGAAGATGTAGCCAACACTCTGCCTCATGAGGGACGTGGCAGCAGAGGTACCCAGCTAATTGGTGCCCAGATATCTGACCCGCAGAAACTGTGAGATAAATGTCTATTTTAAATTGCTATGTTTGGGGGTAATTTAAAATGCACCAATAGGGGCACCTGGGTGGCTCAGTCGGTTAAGCGTCCGGCTTCGGCACAGGTCATGATCTCATGGTCCTTGGGTTCAAGCCCCGCATCAGGCTCTGTGCTGACAGCTCAGAGCCTGGAGCCTGCTTCAGATTCTGGGTCTCCCTCTCTCTCTGCCCTTCCCCCACACTCACTCTCTGTCTCTCAAAATAAAGACTTAAAAAAATTTTTTTAATGCAGCAATAGATAACTAATGGACATCGTGTATCTTTCTCACCCTTTTATTTTCAGTCTGTCTATGTTTTTATACCTAAAATATTTTTCTTGCCCGTAGTCTGTAGTAGGTCCTGCCTGTCAACTCAATGTGAGGATTTCTGTCATTTAACTGGATCTTTAGTTCACTTACATTTCAGGTAATTACTGATATTATATGGTTGGGTCTCAATCAAACATCCTGGTATGTATTTTCTATTGGTCCCATCTGTTTTGTTATTCATTTATGCCTCTGTTCCTGCTTCTCCTTGGTGAATGGAATAATGTTTCATATTCCATTTAATACAAACATAAGCATTTTTAGTATTCCTTTTTATCTTCTCTATTGGCTTTTTTTCTATTGACCTCTTTTGTGTTTTATATGAGTGTATATGTGTATGTGCATGTGAAATTTTTCTAGAAATTACAGTGCATATACATTTTTAAATATTTTAATGTTTATTTTTGAGAGAGACAGTGTGAGCAGGGGAGGGGCGGAGAGAGAGGGAGACCCAGAATCTGAAGACAGGCTCCAGGCTCTGAGCTGTCAGCACAGAGCCTGATGCAGGGCTCGAACTCATGAACTGTGAGATCATGACCTGAGCCGAAACCGGATGCTTAACCGACTGAGCCACCCAGGCGCCCCTGTATTTTAAACATCTGTTTAACATTTCACCTCATGAACCATGTACGGTGTTACAACAGCGTAATTCCTTTCCCATTCTTGCCCCTTACACACTGGTCATATATTTTACTCTATTTCTACTATACTCCTGTGATACATTGTTACTATTTTTGCTTTAAGAAGTCAGTAGTGCTTTTATTTATTTTATTTTATTTTTATTGTGTTTAAAAAACACAGACCATAAAATTTAGCATCTGAACTATTTTTTAAAATGTTTATTATTTGAGAGTGAGGGAGAGAGAGAGAGAGAGAGAATGAATACAGGCTTGTGAGCAGAGGAGAGGCAGAGAAAGAAGGAGACAGAGGATCCAAAGTAGGCCCTGCCGTGACAGCAGAGAGCCCGATGTGGGGCTCGAACTCACAAACCATGAGATTATGACCTGAGCTAAAGTGGGATGCTTAGCTGACTAAGCCACCCAGGTGCCCCTGAACTATTTTTGTTTACTTAAAAAAATTTTTTAATAAATTTTTTAATGTTGATTTATTTTTGAGAGAGAGAGAGAGAGAGTTGAGTGTGAGAAGGGAAGGGGCAGAGAGAGAGGGAGACATAGAATCTGAAGCAGGCTCCAGGCTCCGAGCTGTCGGCACAGAGCCCGACGTGAATCTTGAACCCACAAACTGCAAGATCATGACCTGAGGTGAAGACAGACACTTAACTGATGGAGCAACTCAGGCGCCCCTAAGGCGTTATTTTCATATTTCCTTTCAAGGATCAGTTTGGATATTTGCTATCAGTTTGTAATCATATTTGCAGTTATATGAACATCTAATTTTGTTTTATGTTCATTTAATGTGATGTTTTTCAGTTTTTCAGTTTTTAATTCTGGGGCACCTTTTAGTCTGTTGAACAGGTCTTCAAATACTGTTTTCGAGAAGAACACATAGGTGACGTTTTCTAACCCCATGTATCTTAGGAATATATTTGTGTAGCTTTTACAAGTGAACAACAACCCAAAATATTTAATATTGCTTAATATTTCCTCTACTTTTTTCCTGGCAAGAAGCCGAGAGAGACTCCTTTCAAATGCCATTTTTAACCCTCGGAACGCCTTACTTAGAATTGGATGCCAGCGATAATTTTCAAACTGAAGATACGTTCTTCAAAATAAATGTAATTTCAAGCTTCTTTTTTCCTCTATTGGCTACCTGATTCCACAGAATGGAGCTGGCATTAACTAGAAAAAACCAACAAACCCTGTAGCTCTGAGATTCGGATAATATTTCCAAATTATTAAATAAATAAGGAATTTCCCAGGATTTCTAGAACTTCAGGGAAAGTTTATAAAAGAGTTTTCCATCAGTCAGACAGTGCACCTTTCCCAAGTCCAAATCATATGTCAAGAAGGCTTTTAGGACTTTCTTCTCAATTTCCCTAGCCATCACAAGCCTTTCCATCTCATTCAGAAAGGAGCCCTTAAAATCTAGCAGGACACTAAGTGCATTGCTTATCTCCTGCCGGAATCCTCAGCTCCGACAATTGGCTCCTGAGAAAGAGTCCCTGCCCATGGCTGTTAGAGGAAGGACCTGTATTTTTGGCAGTAAAATTCTGCACTCTCACTCTTATCCTTGTGCTAGATCCTGTGGCTCCAACTATTTTGAGAGTGATGGCGATCCCATTCAACTCCTGTCTTTCCTGCATCTGCGAGTCCCTCTATCAGCTCACAACCTATTTCCTTTGAGATTATTTCTTCTTTATCTGAAGCTATTTCTTGTGCTGAGTGTGCTACCAAAGACAATTTGAGCTGTCTCCTGGTCCTCCGCCTTTGTTTGGAGTGTGACTCATACATTGAGAATACCCCTCCTTTTCAAAACCATCAGAAAAGTTGTAAGACATTGGGGCCCAATTCTGGCTTCGCCTTATTTATTTATCAGGTCAGAGAGTCAAATGCGAAGATAGAAATGACTCCTCAAACATGTTTTACCTTAAGAGATCCAAGAAACGGCACTGATTACCCTCTGGCTCCTAGAGCTGGGAGCCTGGGTCCTGCCTGTGGCCCTCAGGCTAAGCAGTTTCCATAGCAAACGGGAGCCTGTTAGGAATGCAGGCCCTCAGGCCTCCCTCCTTCCCCCGCAGAACCAGAACCTGCATTTCAATAAGATCTGCAGGGGGACGTATGCATTTTACGTTTGAGAAATACTGTCCAGAACAGAGCTTTCCAACAGGGATGCGAGGACACACTGGAGACTGGGAACAAGCCTGTGTACAGTTAGCTCTGTGCCAATTGTCCTCAGCCCTCAGGGCAGCCTGGAGGGGTCTGGGGAGGCTGGGCCCCTCCCGATGCCTCCACCAGGGTAGGGCTCCGCCCCTTACCTCCTGTGCCAGGGAAGGGGGCTGGCGCACCTGAGGAGGCCAAGTGAACGCTCTCCCTACAAAGGTTGTCACTTCTATTTAATAAAATGTTTGCTGCTCCCACTAGACATACTTGTGCCAAATCTGTCCTGCGAAGCTCTTGAACTTGCTCTGTTCTGAAGCTTCTGTTTTCATGTCTTATAAAAGAGTGTTGTTCCTTCTCCAAGTCAGAGTCTCCACGGTGATCATTTCAGCGCCACCTAGGAAGTTTCTCCCTTTTAAAAGATGCTTTCCTCTTAGACCTTCTCCCTGCGCTCTTGCTCTGGGAAAATGAACAGGGCAGACTGAGGAAATGTCACCTGGCCATTTCCTTCACACTGTAAACATTTCTGCTCATGTGTCTGAAAGTGCTCAAAATAGAGCTGTGGTCTTCCCAGGTTTACTCCCGTTCGGATGTGCGTACATCCCTGGGTATTGTCACCAAATAATTAATTAAAGAAGCCAATCTCGCCTTCTCCCTCTCAGTCATATTCTGTGATCAACACCACGTTCTGTCCATTTTCTTTGTTTAAGTAGGTCTCATGCCCAGTGCAGAGCCCAGCAGGGCTTGAACTCAGACCCCAAGACTAAGACCTGAGTCAAGATCAAGAGTCGGACGCTCAACCGACTGAGCCACCCCGTGCCCCACACTCTGTCCATTTTACTTCTGAGTTTCACTCAAGCCAGCTATGTCTTCCAATATTTTCCATCCAGGCTATTTTCCTGGTCTGAGCCCCCATCCCCTCGCTCCTAAGGGGCCTTCCACCTCCCCTCTCGTCCCAGAGTGGTGGCCTTCAAATGTAGATCCAATGGCACTACTTCCTTCCTCGGCGCCGTTTCAGAACTTCCTGTGTGTGGCTTTGAGGATGAGAAGCAAACTTCTTAACATGGTCCCCAAAGCCCTGTCTATCTGGTACCTGCTGACCCCTGTGGCCTCGCGTGCTACCATGCTGTGCTTTGTTGTCTGAGATTCAGCCTCCTCAGCCTTCTCTCCGTATTTCCTCCCACCATTTGGCCTTGGCCATGGCCAGAACATCCTCCCCCTTCCTACCCTCCTCGGCCTGGTGAACTCTTGTTTATTTACTGCCTACATCTTGGCTTACCTGACTCCACTTTGGAAGAGCTCTCCTTGGGACTCCAGACCGAGCCAAGCACCCAACATTCCTCTATTGACCCCATGTAACTCCTTCCTAGTACTGATTTGTCATTTTTGTGGATGATGGTTGGATAAATTATTTTTCCCCACTGCCTTGTACTGGAATCCCCACGAAGATAGAATCCGTTACTCATTTATTCCATCTTGGGCCCCCATCGCCCACCCCTTTGCTGCCCCATCACAGAGGTTACAAAAAATGTAAAATAAATGATGTGTGCATTTTGTTTTCCGGCCTCTGCCTCCTGAAATGTGTCTTTCACCTGACTCGGCAGTCCTCTGTACCGGAGGTTTACCAATGAGCATTCCGGGCTCGTGCAATTCTTACGTGACATCCAAGCGTGTGCAGATGTTTTATATCCTTTGTACATTCTGCTGATTCTCCCTCAGGAGGGCCTTCTGGAACTTCTGGGGGCGGGGCATGGGGGCAGACAGTGAGTGTCATCAAAAGATCTCACCCAGGGGCTTCAAGGCCACCACCCACCTTACAGAGGAGGGAAAGGAGGAACCTCTCTAAACTGCAGGGTTATTTTGTGGGGTCTGGGAATACAGTCTCCCAGAACTCCTTATCCCCTCTCTCCCCAGCTTCTGTGAGTCCCGTATTTACAGAAAAAATAGCTGCCTTTTTTTTTTTTGGCATTGTGATTCATTTGAGAGGCTAGATCTCTGGAACTACAGACATGGCCCGCTGCTGTGAGCTTCCTCTAGAACCGCCGAGCCCTTTCTGGCGTGTGTTTGTTTACTCGTTACCCCGGAGCCGGACGTGAAGCTGAGTGGTAATTGCCCGTGTCTCCGGGTGAGTCCATCTCCCTGGCGCTGGGAAGGCCTGGGATGGCCTCTTTGCACAGCTACCTTGGCAGCCACGTTCACGGCGTTTGCTGTGTGCCCAAGGACGGGCAGGGCTCCCCAACAGCGGGCGTTTCCAGCCAACTTCCCTCTGAAATTGGCACATTCGCCATGAGCTTTCTAGACTTCTCGGCGTATCTTCCAGTTTGGGAACAATTTCCATCGCAAACTGACTGGCAAGCGCTAGTTCGTGGTGACTTGTATCATTCACAGAGCTTCAGGTGCAATAGGGCCCAGAGGTCCCACCTGCCTCCGACATAATCACTTAAATACTCACGCCTGCGGTGTTCCCCGCGTAGAGGATCGCCTTTAAACACATTCAAACAACCTGCCCTGTTGTCACTTCTTCAGCTTTTTGAATACACTCAGGCTAACCCTGCATGCAGACAGGTTATTTGAATGTTTATTCAAGACTCACTTTACCTAGCGAAGCACTGACTTCCGTAAGGTTGAGTTGTTATTTTTTATTCTTAAAAAGTTCACTCACATCATCCCTGCTCTATCGGGCTGAATGGCAGCTTTGTCACTGATTTCCTTGCTTTTAGAAGGACTGACCTTCCCTGTTTGCCCGCAACTGAGAGGCGTTCCCAGGACGTGGGATCTCCAGTGGGAAAACTGGGAAAGTCTGGACCAGTCGGACAAACTGGTCACCCTACTACCATTTCTACCCTTGATCAGGGAGTAGGTGGACTTACCCAACGGTAATTATTATTCCCTGTGTAGACCACTGTATTGGCCAATACCTTGCCGTGTGACATCTCTCCCTCTCTCTCTCTCCCCCTCCCTGATATAAAACTAACATAACATCTAACTCACCCACTTAAAGTATGAAATTTGATAGTTCTTAGTCTATTCACGTAGTTGTGCAATCTTACCCAGTTTTAGAACATTTTCATAACTCCCCACACACACCTTCCGCCCACTGGCAGCCATTCCCATGTGTCAGACCCTCTCCGCTGCTGGAAACCTCTGATCTGCTTTTGGCCTCTAGAGCTTTGCCTTCTCTGGACATTTCACGTCACTGGAATCACACAATATGTGGCCTTTAGTATCTGGTTTCCGTCACTTGGTGTAATGTTTTCAAGGTTCTTCCACGTCGTAGCGCGAATCGGTACCTCATTCCTTTTTATGACTGAGACTTAATACACTGCTTGGCCACACCACAGTTGACCCCTGAAACACCTTCACAAAATAATGCTCTAGTGAATTACTACTATCTGGGATTTTGTTTTCTGGTTTATTCTCTATTATTTTTTTCAAATGTTTATTAATTTTATTTTTTTTTTAGCATTTATTTCTCTTTGAGAGCCAGAGCACAACCTGGGGAGGGGCAGAGAGCAAGGGAGACACAGAATCCAAAGCAGGCTCCAGGCTCTGAGCCATCAGCACAGAGCCCAACATGAGGCTCGAACCCACAAACCATGAGATCATGACCTGAGCCAAAGTCAGACACTTAACCAACTGAGCCACCCAGGTGTCCCATCTTTGTTGATTAATTTTATAATAATACGAATGAATGACACATTGCAGTTTGAAAAATATTGGTATAATGGACTTCATCTGGCCCCAACTCCCATTTTCAGTCATTTATTTTGCATTTTTTTAAAACCTCTGTGATGCGGCAAGAAAGGGGTGGGCAACAGGGACCCAAGATGGAGTAAATGAGAAACAGGTCCTATCCTCATGAGGATTCCAGCACAGGGCGGATGGCGGTGGGGAGGAAGAATTAATCCCATGATCCTCCATAATGCTGTGTTCAACTTTCGAGGACCTTCCAGAACTTTCTCCACGTAGCTGGGCTGTTTTGCATTCTCACCAGCAGTGCGTGGAGGTTCCTGATTCCCCACATCCTTGCAACCCCATGTTGTTCTCTGTTTTTCTACTACAGCTATCGTGGGCGTGAAGCACTTCCTCGCGGTTTGATGTGCATTCTTCTGGCCAAGAATATTGGGAATTTTTTCATATGCTTCGTGCTAAACTTCAGCGGACAATTATAACATAAAGGATGTTTCTAACTAGCCGAGTATATGCACAGGGCTTAGGATTTGAACTAAAGATCTAAAAATAGGAGGTCCACCGCTAATTGCTATTGTCTCAGGCCATTCCATGTGGAGGTAAAGGTCCAAGTTTTAGCTGAACCATCGACCTCTCCCGTGACTGGAGGCGGTCCTGGGGTGTGCCCCCCTCTCGTCTGCGCTGACGCTGGGCCATCTCCTGTGGTCTCCATCACGCCTCGGTGCCCGAGAGGCTGTTTTCTTCTGCAGCGAATGGACTGTGCGTTTTCCAAATGTAAGGCTAGATCTGCACCCCCGGGGCCGTGCTGATGGACTTCCTCAAAGCGCTAGATACCCAGGCATCGCTCCCGTTATTTGGGCTCCGTGGCCCTCTGAGCACTTGAAACACCCGTTCTTGCTTTCTCTTACCTCTCTGATTTTCTCTACTTCTTTCTCCCTTTCTTCCTTCTCCACGTTCTCCTGTGCACTGTACGTGTTTATTTAATGTGCTTCCTCCGGCAGCCTAGTCCTTCATGCACCCCTAAAACACAGTCCAAAAGGATCCGAGACGCTCTATTTCGTCTCCAGCTCCCACCTTCTCTGCCTCTTTCATGAGCTGGTTTTCTCTCAGGAAACCCCACTGAGTTGGCAGAAAAGGAAAGTATTCTGAGCAAAGCTACCAAGAAAAGGATCCCCGTCATAAAACACACTCTCCACGGTATGTTTTGTGGCTAGAGAATGGCACCTAGGGGCTCTCTTCTTCCCAGAGGGGCCTGGCCACCCCTGCCGCGTGCTTACGACAGTTTCTATAAATAAACGCCTGCGGATGACCCCACGCCCCTGCCCTGGTCAGCAGCTACGCAGAAATCCCAGTTCCACATTTTAAAGCCATTATTGCTGGATATGTATCGATCAAATGACCGCTCTGCGGCAGTTTGGCAGAGGAGACAAGTGTAGTAATTAATAAACAGATAAATAAGTATTGATAATAATAATAAACAAGCAGGGGAGGAAGGATTATTGCATGGTGGCAGTCCATAGAAGTGGGCAGCTAGTGCTTTTATGATCCGTCCATGGTATGACTCACTTTATAAAGAGATTTAATCCAGCCCAGGGTAATGTGGTGCTAAAACACCCTTCGTTTCTTCTCCCTCCATTTTCTCATCGGGGCTGGCCCCAAGGATATGACATTTGGGAACAACACTGCCATCTCAGCCCCGACCACAGAGCTGGGGGTTATCATGAGTCCAGGGTAGCAAGTGGTGTTTGTTGGCTTGTGTATTTCAGAGTCAAGGAGCTGGAGAAGGAGGAGAAGCTGCGGCGTGTGGTCAGGCAGGTGCTCAAGTGCGACGTGACACAGAGCCGGCCCCTGGGCGCCGTCCCCCTGCCCCTGGCCGACTGCTTGCTCAGCACGCTGTGCCTGGACGCCGCCTGCCCAGACCTCCCCACCTACTGCACAGCCCTCAGGAACCTCAGCAGCCTGCTGAAGCCGGGGGGCTTCCTGGTGGTGGTGGACGCCCTGAAGAGCAGCTACTACATGATCGGCGAGCAGAAGTTCTCCAGCCTCTGCCTGGGCCGGGAGGCGATCGAGGCCGCCGTGAGGGAGGCGGGCTTCTCGGTGGAGCAGTTCCAGGTGATCTCCCGCAAGTACTCCTCCTCCATGTGCGACAACGAGGGGCTGTTCATCCTGGTAGGGCGGAAGCTGGGCCAGCCTGTGTGACGCTGGTGATTGCAAATAAAGCCGTTAACTTCTCGGTTCTAGCGGCCCGGTCATTGTGCTGAGTCTCATGCAGGGGCTCCCCGGACTCCCCTTTAGGGATGGGATCCGTGCGGTCAGTCAGTGGAGGAACAACTGGTCAACCGCCCACGCTGCTTCCTTTGTCCAAAGACCAGGAACGCGGTGGTCACCGCCCATGGCCTCCTAGTCTCGGCGGCTCACGCCCACACAGGCCCACACAGGCCATCCTCTGCTGCGGTCCCCTGGTGCCACCTCCACCTCTGGGGTCAGACAGCGACCATCCCCTTAGCTCCTGGCAGACCCTTCTCCTGCTTCCTTGAAGATGCTAGGCCAAGGCTGTGCTGACAGCTCGGGGCCTGGGACCTGCTTCCGGTTCTGGTCTCCCTCTCTCTCTGCCCCTCCCTTCCTGGCACTCTGTTTTCTCTCTCTCTCTCTCAAAAATAAATAAACATTAAAAAAAGAGTCAGACACCCCACTGACTGAGGCACTCAGGTGCCCCAACTATTCTCTTCAACCTGGACACGAGTTGCCAAAGCTACAGGGAAAAGGTGTCCTGGTCTCTGCGTGGGAGACGAACCGGAGTGGCCCTCGGCTGCCGGCGTGCAGGCTCCCTGCTGGCACCGCCTGCCGGGGGGGCTCCGAAAACACTAGTCTGTGTGCCACTTGCCGGTTCCTTTCTCACTGAAGCCATACGTTTATTTACTATTTACGTAGAACCAGGCAGTGGGAAGATGAAACCCCCAGCGTCAGCTGGCTCAAGGGTCCCCATCTTTGTGGTCACAACGATAACACCCCAAGTGCTTCCGGATACTTCCAAAGGCAGCGCCACAGCCGCAGCAGGAGTCCACACCCAGATCTGCGCTGGTCGGCCTCCCCTCCTTGGGCTCTGCTGCCGGTGCCCGTCCCCGGCCTCCGGGCGCTGGGGGAGGGAGGGCAGGGTCTGTCTGGAGAAAGCAGGTGCCCTTTGGAGGCCTCAGAGCCAGGCTGGTCTCCTCGAAGAGACGTGGGGGTGCTTTCCGCCGCTGCCAGAGGGAGGCAAACTTCTGCAAAGGGCCCAGTGGTACATTCTTGTCCTGCCTTCTTGATCCCAACCACCCAGATCTATGGTTGTAGCAAAAGCAGCCGTGACCAATAGGCAAATCAGCAAACATGGCTGTGTTCCAGTAAATCTTGATTTATAAAAACAGGTGGATGGGTGGATTTGGCCCCAAGGTTGTAGTTCACTCATTCCTGATCTAGAACCCTGAAGAACCCTGAAGCCACCCTGGTGGCTGTTTGTGTCCAAAGTTTTGTAACATTCTAGTAGTTTCTTTTTTTTTTTTTTTTAATGCTTGTTTATTTTTGAGAGTGAGAGATAGAGTGTGAGTGTTGGAGGGGAGAGAGAGGTGGACAGAGAATCGGAAGCAGGCTCCAGGCTCTGAGCTGTCAGCACAGAGCCCAATGCGGGGCTCGAACTCACAGACCATGAGATCAGGACCTGAGCCGAAGTCAGAGTGTTAACTGACTGAGCCACCCAGGGGCCCCACATTCTAGTAGTTTCTAACACTCAGTCCTATGAACAGGAGCTCACACCCAGGCCAAGGCACTGAGAAGGGAATTGGAAGAAGGTCGTTTTCTCCATGTTTGCTCCGTTCCTCTCTCTGCTGGTGCGTCCCCGGGTCAGAACCCCACCCCCTCCCCCCATCTGAAGTCACCCCGTAGCTGCAGACAGAAAACTGGAGTTGGGGCCAGACGAAGTCAATTACACCAGTGTTTTTCAAACTGCACATTGTCATTCATTCGTGTATCATAAAATGAATCAATAAACATTTGAAAACATAATAGAGAATAAACCAGAAGACAACATCCCAGATAGGAGCAATTCAGGATCGTATCACTGTGTGAAGTGTTCTCGGTTTTGTAAAACACTCACGTAGGTACCATAACCATAAATACCTGTTACTGGATTAGGGTGTAAGACGTATTTGTTACTGTAGGTTGTGATGAAGAAAGGGTGGAAGCCGCTGACTGTCCCCTGGGCTCCTGGGACTCCTCTCTGGGGCCCGAGACTTGTGTTTCATACAGAGATGAAAGACGTGGTCTCTGTTCTTCTAGTCATGGGGGAAATTGAGGCGAAAATGGTTAAAACACGTGGGGAGAGAGCTCTGCGGTGCGTAGCGCGGGGTGCTCGGGAGGGGTGCCAAGAAAGGTGGTATTTGCTCCGGGTCTCGCCAGCTGAGCAGGGGTGTGTTTGGCAGACAGGAAGGGAGAGGCGATCCGAGGAACACTGCGTACAAAGGCATGAAATGACTCCCGGCTACCTCACAGGTTTGTCCTCCAAGTGAAGTCAGGACCTACGCAAACATTGGCTGCTGCGTTTTGTTTGCTTTCCCCAAAATCAAACAGTCCAACCAAGTCACTGACAAACACTGAGTTGGGGTCATTCGGGTGCTAACTTATAAATCTCTTTGACCACTGACCCGGCGCAAGTGGTTTTGGTCCACTTTCTGGGAAGTGCTCCGCGGTCTCCCCCGGAGCCAACTTTTATGATGCAGGCGGACGCAGGTCTGTGTGTAACGTCCTGGCCAATGACCAGGGAAGAGAAAGCCGTTAAAAGAATTGTTCATCCATTTGGAGTTGTGCAGCCGGACCAGCCCAGCCTTTGTGATTCCCATCATCTGGCTGTCAAGAAGAGTCAGAGGAGACGCCCACGACATGACTTGCTGGGCTGGTCTTTAAAAGCTGTGACTGTCCCGTCTAATTTTAGCCGCAGCCACACCGAGGACCCAGGGGACCATTAAATCTCACAGAGCCTTGGAGGGGGTGGAACAGCTCAGAGCTGGGAGACCGGGAACCCGGGTGAATCTGAGCTTATCACTTGATTGCTGTGAAAGCATCATTCCACCTTTCTTGGGTCTGGCTCTTCTGCAAAATAGGGGTGGTAATCATTTCGCAGGGCTACTGAGAGCAAATGAGATACCCGTGAAGACACTTTGTAACCTGGTAAGGGCTATCTGGCTGCTAGATTAACTCTGATACTCCTTCCAGGAAGGCCGCGAAGGCACATGTTGCTGAGTTCATTAAGATTCCCCCCATGGACTCAGCGAGTACGGCCTTCAAAAGCTCTTTAAAAAGCTCTTCAAAAGCTCTTCATCACGTCATAGAGAGGCTCCAGCTATGACTGGGGAGACCTGCCTCAGGTTCGCATCATACCAAAGTCAGCACCGCGGGGCACCTTGAATCCAGAGTCTTCTTGTAGCTGTTCATCCATCCAGCAGACATCGACCGCGTCCCTGCTGCGTGCCAGGCATTGGGCTTGGGTGCTGTGGGCGCCAGGCTGAAGGTCACACAGACTCTGGCCTCCTGGGACTTAACATCCCTTTGGAGGAGACCAGAAAGTAACGCACTCTCACAGAACCTTCCGGTAAGTGTTAGATATTCTGGGTCTTGCAGGAGGACTGTCACAAAGAAAAACACCACCGTGAGCAAAATCACGGAAGCTTCCCACCTGACATTGTCCGGAGGGACCAGGGACTTCCTCTTCCAGAACCTCTCCACCACTGTCTTCTCTATTAGGCAAGTTTTGCACTGAATGGAGAGCTTTCCCCGGCTGTAGTCGCCAGCAGAGGGCGCACGTGGCTCTTTTTGGAGACCTTCCTTTCTGAATTTGCTCACTTCTACTGCAAGGAATTTAAATGGAGTTAAACCTTCCAAAACAGGAAGCCTCTCCACAGTTATTTCCTTTTGTGTGCTCCACGTATAAGGCTGCCAGGGAAAGGGGAAGGGAGCAGTCAACCTATTTTTCCTTAACAAAAAATATGTATAATTATTTTTACAGATACACACATTTAAAACCTTCCTTTTTAGGCCTATACACATCATGCAAATTTTAATAAAACCATACAGAGGGCTTTGGCGAGATTAGCATAAGAAATGTTACATATTAGATTATGCAGTTAACTCACCACCGCCTTCTAGTTCCTGTTTATTCAAAAAAGGAAAAAAGTTTTTTGTGCTTTTTCAAACCCAGGTTTTTTTTTTTAATATTTAAAAGTGAAGAAATCTTTCTACAATTGCTGGCCAAACCCCAATACTTAAAACTTTAATTTTTACGTGAGTCGTGTCTGATGAGTTCAGGGGACCAGTTAAGAGTTGAATTTCAAACCCTCCCCAAATAATTGGGAGTTAATAATGCCTTTGTTCTGACCTCAGGAAATAGTTTCTTCCCTGGTTGGTTATTATAAAGGCCTTTCTCTATTTGGAGAAGAACTTTCTTTTTTCTGCAAAAAGCTACACTGTTTCCTTATGGTTTATGGCTTGGGCAGGGCCAAAAGCCGCCTCGGGGCCGCAGGGAGAGGCCCTAGGGGGTGCAGAAGGGCCCCTCCAAAGCCCTGGGCTCCGGGGCTGCGAGCGGGCTGGAGGATGAGCCCCCTCCCGGCGGCGATGCGAACAGGTGCACCGCATCTTCTTGCTGAGCTTCACCTGCTCCGCTGGGACGGGTTCTCGGCCAAGTCCGAGCATGCGCGCGCAGGGCCCTGGGCTCGCAGACCCGAAGGGCCTGCTTCAGAGGCTCCTACTGGGCTGGGCGGTGACAGCGAGGTTCAGAGCTTTGCCCCGTCCTCTTGGGAGGCCTCCGCTCGTCCTGGAAGATGGCGCGGCCGCGGTGCGGGATTTGCATCAAGGGACACTCAGTGCCTCGGTGCTGGCCCTCCGCCCACGGACGAGGACATGTTCCGGCCAGCAGAGCCGCGCCGTCGCGGTGGGAACAGCAGCCCAGAAAGAGGTAGGGGTAGGAGGCCGCAGGTGCAGGCTGGCCCGGGCTGACCACGGCCTGCGCGTGGGTGGAATAATTCTGCAAACCTGGGAGCTCGCGGCTGGTCGGCAATCGGGGCGCAGCTCCAAAGCCTGTGTTGGCCGGTCGCGGAGCAGGGGCGTGAGGCCAGTGGGGAGGCTGTCCCTGCAGAGGAGGTCGGAGGCGGTCGGGGCTGGAAGAAGGGTTTGCCAGGGTGTGTTCCGTCCAAACGCTGTCACGGCAAGAGACGGACCCAGGGGACCGCTGGGCGCACTGACCAGAGAAGAGCTTTCAAACATTTACAAAAGGAGAGGCGTTGGGAACCGCCGAAGGTAAGTTTCTCTTGAGAAAGCTCAGCCGTACCAGGACCAACTCCCTTTGGAGCCGAAGGCGGGATGACTGGTATTTTCCTTAAGAGCAAGGATGTGAGTGCCCATGTGCCACGGGAAGATGTTTCCAGAAGGAGGGCATTTCTGTCCCCTTTAATATAAGTTAAGTGCTATGGAAGTTCCACTCACTTGATGTGACCCTGACCTTCATGGAATTTGTAACCTCACTTGTGGGTTGAGGTTTACAAAAGTGAAAGTCAAAACGTCCTATTTTAGGGGTGATCAGGGGCAAGACGTCATCTTCACAGGCCCCTGTCTCTACTGTAAAATGAGGCTGAATTAAGTAGCCGTGAGGCCCAACACGGTATGACTTCCGAGTCAGAGAGTCATACCCATTACGATAGGATTCTAGTACAGGTGCCGCCCACGTGTATCCCGTTCTTCAAGACCCGAGGGAAAGTGGCTCCAACCCCTGCCCTTCACCCAATCTGGTTCCTCCAGGGGGGTCTTGGGGGGACAGTGACTCGTGTCTCTTCAGGCAACCCCTGAGTCTGTGTGCCTGCCGGCACTGAGTTCCAGGATGTGCGGATCCTTTTCTGTGCCACATGCTCCCCCGTCCAGACTCCTCTCTCTGGAATTCCATGGCCCTGACATACCCAAATGACAGAACTTATCGAGGCTCTGAAACAATGGAAGGAGTTCATGTGGTAGGACAGCAGCTTAGACTACGGGCATCCTTGCTCTTGACCTTGTTGGGAGTCACCTCAGTGACCACCTCCTCTAGCTGCCTCTCGCCAGCTGGATTTGCTGTCCCTTCTCCCTTCTCTGGTCTCCCGTCCCCTCCTCCCTGGCTTCTTGCCTCCCCTTCCAAATGCCTGTACCCATCTCTTCATTTCACTTGGCTGCTTCAGGTCTAGATCACACCCCTGCGCCTCTACTTTCCTCAAAACTTCAAAGTGCTTTCCTTAACAGGGACTTTAGTGCCATATTTAGAACTAGAAAATTTGTCCCCTTTGCTTCAGCCTTGTGGGCTGAGCTTCCTAGCATCCAAAGCAAAGAGGGGAAAGGTCAGTTACCAGGCTCACTGTGCTTGTCAATTCAAAACAAACTAGCTGTTGTTCAGCGTAAGGACAGCACTTTCTGGCCCGAAAACTCTCTGCTGTTCCTGATAATGGGACAACAGAGTACACGTCACTCTTGATGTGGGAAACAAAGGCAGAAAGAAATGTGGACAAAACTAAATTTCCTTACAATCCGCAGCCCACGGACAGATGCTTGAGACAGACCAAGAATGACATTCTTCCAGAAGCTCCCAACTGTCTTACTGCTTTTCTAGAGGGACAAAGAACCTTAGCTTGACAATAGCTAGGCCTCCAGCATCCTGTGAGTCGTCTTTAGCATATGAAAATCTTTTGTGGAAAATTCCTTTTGTCCTTACTTCTCCCAACTCCCAAGTATATGACCAGTCACTCCCAATCCCAGTCCCGCTCAGGGGGTCCTGTCCAAAGGGTCTTTGCACCAAAGATGTCCCAGGAAATCTTTCTTGGCCATCAGATCCAAACCCCGACACCCCAAACTGCCTCAGCACTCACCCACCTGCCTCTGTGTGGCGTACCCTGTGAGAAGTAAGAGAGATGATTCATTTTCAGAAATACCAAGTAAAAGCTGTGCTGTCTAGTTTAATGGTAGGTTTACAATCTCTGAGAAACATGTACCAACTCCTCCCGCCCCCAGTGGAGTCCCAAACCTTAGACACTTCACTTCCGGGTTCTTCCTCCCCTCTCTGTTTTGCCGGTTTAGTTTTGCAGGCTCTGCAATGAGCATGCGCCAAAGAATAAGGGAGACGGGGCTGAAAGTCTGTGCATCACCTCAGGGAATGTACGTTTGGTCCAATCAGACTGCTTCTTGCCTTACATGGGCACAGGTGACTGTCGGTAGGGCTGTAATCTCTGTGCCCAGCCAGTGAGGAACCAGTGAGGAACCAAGCCCCACAGGGGAGGGCGTGCATGCCAGGAGATAAATTGTCTGCTGTAGCTGCCCAGAATGCGCCTGTCTGTCAGACACCGGCTCTTCTCTGAACATTGATGAAAGCCTTGTGTCACTATGCCTCCAGTCTCCACCTCCCTCCTTTGATTGGGTCAGTGGACTTATTTCTAACAAATTGCAACTTTGTTTTTTCCAAATTTAAATCTCTAGAAGGCTATTATTAGTTCCTGTACCCAAAAAGCATTTGTTGAGGGCCAAGAATGGTTCTAAGTGCTGGATAGAGAGGAACATAGGTCAGACGTGATGCCTGACCTCCCAGAGCTTACAGTCAAGTGGGCCTGGGCAAGCAGGGGGCCGGCTTTAATATGTCATGTGGTACAGACGGGAAAGCAGAAGAGAATCTAGACTAGTCTCAAAGGGTTGGCAAGGGCTTCCTGGAGGAGGTGATGTGTAAGATGAGGCTTAAAGGGGAAATAAGATTGATCCGAGCAGAAGGGAGGTAAACAAACTCCTGGCAGAGAGAAGAGCAGCACAGAATGCCTGGAAGTGAGCAGGGTGATACCCAGGGTGACTGACTGTAGTTGATGCTGCAGCGCCTCCCCCAGCCCCTCCCAGCCCCCAGCTGCTGTGAGTTTTGGCTGCCGCGAGGAGCTCACAGCTGCTCCCTTCTTGGGGGAGTTCCCCTCCATTAATTACGTGTTCCCAGACCCCCGACTTGGGCTCTGCTTCCAGGGAAGCTGAGCTAAGACAGTGACAAAAGGAAAATTGTTGAGACTGAAATCTTCATCTGTACTCGGTTCAAATTTGAGCCCCACCTGTTAGCAGGTTGAGACTTCACTGACTTATGTTACTAGTATTTTCCATAAAAATTCACATGTGATGTGTCCATTTAAGATTTCTGATTGCTAGGATTACAGTTCATAAAACTTAGCCCTGGATCTAAATTTGTCAAAAGGACACCACGACCCAGAAAATTACGACCTTTGGGTAAAACCTCTCTGAGCCTTAGTTTTTTTTTGCAAAGTGGGAATAGCATGCTCTCTGCTTTATCAGGCTGCAACTAGAATAAAACTAACCTCAAAGACATCTCATGTCCTCTGACCTGGGATATGAGAACAGAAACGCCCCTAGATCACAAGTCTGACAATGCACACTCCTCTCACCAAGTGAAAACAATCAGTGTAAGCGGTTACGACTGCACCCCTTAGAAGTCTGATTACTGTGGATCAGTGACCAGGGCAGCCATGGGTGCAGTGACAAAATAAGTTTCAGAACCGAGAAGACCAGACACCGAATTAAGTTAACTGGAGACTAACCTCAAAACGTTGCATGTTTTCCTCTCTCCTCTTACCCCCTAGATATCAAGGCGGATGACCTACCGGCGTGGAGCAGGACGGCGCTGGACATTGGAGGGTGAGTAGAAAGAATTCCAACGAAACCCACTGTGAATCAAAGCCGCGGAACCCTTCCCCAGCACTGCCGTTTGCTTTTCCGTTTCTTGCTCCCAGGCAAGAAGTATAATCCATGAATTAGAGATCATTAGCGGCCTTATAGAAATTGCAACTGTGATTAGGACATTTAAGTGCACTTAGTGCATCGGAGAAGGCTCCGTTGTTGCGCGGTTCACAGAGGGTCTGTGCAACAGGGGGCACACTCTGCACTCTCAGTGACTCGATGACCATTAGAATGTGGGGGTCAAGGAAGCCTGGGTCCCGGGGGACCGTGCAGTCCCTGTAGTACGGAATGCAACACTCAACCTTCAGCTGATGGAAAACCTCCAGTTCAGAGACTAGGTGAGCTGGAGGCCAATGTCCCCTGGGTAAACCTGTTCTTTCCTTGTCTTTGGGCTCACGGGCACCTTTGAGGGGCCAGGTACTAGGTGCCAGGGATGCAGACAGTGCGTCTAACCCTGGGGTCCTGCCCCCTCAGACCTTGTGGTCTATTTGGCAGGCCTGGGCCATAAATCAAGCCAAGCAATGCAGTGTGAAATGTGCCCCGTAGGAATGTGCTTGGGGACGGCTCCCTGCAGAAAGTGACTTTTAATCCGAGACTGTGGGGGGGGGGGGTGAGGGTACTCAAAGTGTGTGTTTCAGGCAGAGGGCTGGGGTGAGGGGCTCCAGACCAAACGCAGCCAAGACCTTCGGCAGGAGAAAGCATGGCTCGCTGAGGAACTGGGGTGAGTTCCCAGTGGCTGGTGTGCAGGGTTGAAGTGCGGAAGCGGTGAGAGGCGGCCGAGGCAGCCAGGCTGGAGGCGGCTGTATTTAAGTCAGAGGGGAGCCCCTTGAGGGTGTTAGGAAATAACAAAACCTTGTCTCGAGAGATCTGGATTCTTCTACTGTCCTTCAACATTTCTGGAGAAGGAAATGGGTTACTTAGTCTACTCTGTAACTGCAAGACAATGTTTGATTTTACCTTGTAAGGACACAGGTCTGAATCAGGCTTCCCCTGTACTTACAGGCCAAGGTGCCGGCTTCTCCCTATCATTGGCCAGTGGAAGGGTGCACATTGCCCAGAGAAGGAGGGACAACTCTTGTGGCACCCAATCAGGAAAGGCCAGCTAACACCTTTGACCTTTCTAGGGGCGGGCCTAAAGATGGAGGCTAGTCACTCCCGCCCTACGTGAGGGTCTTAGTCATGCCCTACGTGAGGGTCCTGGGCCCACTCTGTGATTGGTTGATACTCTAAATGTTGTGATTGGCTCCCACTACTGCCAGTATTGATAGGGGGTAGGGAATGGATCGCCGTACCTGTGTCGTCATTTCTTGTACGCCCCCTTCCTAAAAAAGCCCCTACACCGCCATGTTCAGGGCTCTCCCTCTCCACATGGCCATCAGGTTGGTGGAGTCTGTGAGCCCGAGCTTAAGCCCATAATAAAGCCCTTTGCTTTTGCATGCGTGACTCGGTCTCCCTGGTAGTCTCTGGTTTCCTTTGGGGCGATATTGGAAACTTGGGCATAACAACCTAAACCTTTGGCATTACGGCCGCACTGGGTCACTCTGTCCTCCTGCCTAAGATCCTTTGATGATCCTCCAATCACTTGTGGATTAATTCCACACCCCTCAGCATGGCCTCTAGGGCCTTTCTCAATGGTCCCCCCAGCTCTGCCTCCACTCGCAGCCCCCATCGCTGCCTGCCTGGCTCAGGATGTGTTGGATGAAGGAAGGATGGGTTGCCTTGGACTTCTGCGTCAGTGGTTCACAGGTTTGCCTTCAGGCCCTTGTGCCGTGCGTGTTGACCCACCTCCCTCAGTTGCAGGAGCCATCTGATGCACCACAAGGCTCTCCGTTTACCTTTGTCAAGTCAGCTTAGAAGTCCCTCCTCTGAATGGGGAGAAGCGGGCCCCCTCCCACACTGTTGGTGGGAATGTAAACTGGTGCAGCCGCTCTGGAAAACAGTGTGGAGGTTCCTCAAAAAACTATCGATAGAACTCCCCTATGACCCAGCAATAGTGTTAGACCTTTCTCTCCTGAAGCGAGTCACCGAGAGTGAAACCCATGGAGATGGTGAGTGGGTTTTATTTTTGTTTGGCTGAACGGCCCCTCCCGAGTGTGGGCAAGTCCTCAGGAGAGCGCCCCGCCGATCTGAAGCTCAGGGGTTACATAGGTTATGGCAAAGCAGGAAAGGTCATTAAGTCTGAAGGGGAAGCGAAGCAGGTGCACAGAAGCGCAGGTGCACAGAAGCGAGAACTTTGCATTAAAGGGTGGGATCTAACAACAGTATCTTAGAATCTAACAACAGTATCTTAGAATCTAGCAACATTATCTTAGAAAAACAAGTTTAGCCATTAGGTTACAATCAATTGTTACATCTCAGGGCTTTCCAGAGCTCAGTTACTCAAACTTTATTTACCCGGGTTGGAGAGTAAAACAATGGTTGTATTTTTCTGTTAGGCTCAGCTTGACCTGAGGAGGATCTTACAATAGCACTGCCGGGGATCTACCCAAGGGATACAGAAGTGCTGACACATAGGGGCACATGTACCCCAATGTTTACAGCAGCACTGTCAACAATAGCCAAATCATGGAAAGAGCCTAAATGTCCATCACCTGATGAGTGGATCAAGAAGATGTGGTTTATATACACAATGGAGTACTACATGGCCATGAGGAAGAATGAAATCTGGCCATTTGTAGGAAAGTGGATGGACCTCAAGGGTGTCATGCTAAGTGAAATAAGTCAGGCAGAGAAGGACAGATACCATACGTTTGCTCTCATAGGTCTAACAGGAGACACCTAACGGGACCATGGGGGAGGGAAAGGGGGGTAAAGAGTTAGGGAGAGGGAGGGAGGCAAACCATGAGAGACTCTTGAGTACAGAAAACAAACTGAGGGCTGAGGAAGGAGGGGGAGGGGGAATAGAGGTGGTGGTGATGGAGAGGGGCACTTGTGAGGAAGCGCACTGGGTGTTATATGGAAACCAACTGGGCAATAAGCTATAAAAGAAAAGAAAAAAGTCCCTCCTCTGGGAATTCTTCCCTTGGCGGCGCCGACTGATCCTCCTCGGGGTTCCCTGGGCCGTTTTACCTACAGTTGATTCCTGTTATTCTTGGTGATTACAGTCTATATGGCCACCCAGTCATCGCAAACACTGAGCAAATGCTGAGCCAGTGCCCCTGGGAGAGGCACATGGTTGGTGTCCTGAGTGTCTAGTCCCCACATCTATACCAGTCGATCAACATGCAACCTTGTCTGACGGGTGTTTCTCCTACGACGCCTTATTTCCTGTATACTGCTGACTCATACACAGAACTCACGGCCAACAGCGCTGTAACTCATGCCTGAAAGTAGCTTATGTAACACGTATTTTTCCCTCAAGACGCATCACAGGCTCTTTGCTTAGTGACAATAGACTTCAGTACTTCAGCACTATGCTTTGGGACCATTTTAAACAGTGAAATCACCAACAAAAGCACAAAAATGTGAAAAACCCAGCACTGAGTAGGCCATGGAAAGGACACTCACTTGAGGTAGGATCGCTGAAATTAGACAGTATTGGCTTGTTCGACCTCAGCTAGGAATGTGCATGCCAGGCCACGTTGCATGTGCCCACGAATGATCCCTAAGACGCTGCAAGTATTGGTTTTGGGGTTATAAATATATTTTAGTGCGTAGGCAGGTCCGCAAATACAGAATCTGTGAGTAACAAGAACAAACTATGTTTTCATTATGGCATTTATTACTCCGAATTGAAGTTTGTAACTTGTGTGTCTGTGTCTTCTGCCGGAGCCCATGGCCACACTGTGAGCGCCACAGGTAGTGAGTTTGCCATCACAAATAATGACGACCAAACAGGGAGCTCCTCCTGGGAGGTGTTACATGTGCATCTTCGCACAATTCTCTGAATTGTGTACCACTGTCACCCCCACTTTACAGATGGGGACACCGAGGCTCAGTGGCCATTATAATTCTTGCCCAGCATAACATAGTAAATAGTGGAGGAGGCAGGGTTTGCACACAGAGCTCTCTGACTCAAGATCCCACACGCTTCCGTGGTGGGCTGTCCCGCCTGTGAATTGAAGCCCTTGTGGAGAAATGTCTGGGAAGGAAAGAGAAGAGCTTCAGCAGAATCAGCCACAGGGCCTCTGAGAGGTCAGGAGGCCCCACCGGAGAGAGGGAGGAGGAGCCGCTGGAGGGGGCCGGGGCACCGTGTGCGGCCGCAGGACAGGAGGATTCCCTCACTGGCCGGAGAGGCACGCAGCATGACTTCCTGTTGAAAGGAAGGATTCTCTGCATGTCAGGGAGACATGAATGGTCTGTTCTCAGCTGTGACAGGTGAGTTGTCTGGACTGTCTCCCCTGCCGGGACCTTGGTGGGGACTGGACAGCACCCAAACGACAAGGCTGGTGCCCAGACAGCAAAGTTTGGGGCCCAGAAGGGGCGTGGCCCTGGGACATGCTTGACACCTGGTCATGTGAGAAGCGGTAAGGTCATGCTTTGGCTCCCCCGGGTCTAGAAGGCCCCGTGGCACGCAAGGGAAGCCCCCACAGGGAAGACGCCTCGGTCATCATCCCCCAGACTCTCTGGGGTCTGAGGGGGGCCTCGGACCAGGCCGGGGCCCTGGCTCTCCAGTCATCTGCCGTCCTCTGCTGAGCCTTGAGGAACTGACCGTTGTGCTGGGTATAAAAACAAGTATCACCTTGGGGACAGGGACAGCGTAACTCCTCCGGCCAGAGGGGAGCTGAGACTCAAAGTCCTCTTCATGGCCTGGATGTTCCGATTCTGACCACAAGTTCACTCCGTTCCCCAAAACCCTGCCACCATTCACTCATGAGCTGCTCACACCTTCCCTGGCGTCCTTCCTGTGGTCGCTGTTGAGGGAGCCAGCTTGGGACATCTGGGGCTGGAAGGAGACTCTGGAATGTGTCCGCTGAGAGCAATCTCCTTGCCTCAGAGTAAGGTGTCAGGTCTTTTCAGGAACTGAAGGGCCCGGATCTCTAGAGAAGGGGCGGCCGCTGCCTGTGCACGTTTCCACGTTTCTTCCTGCCGGAGGGAGTGCCTGGCGTTTGTCTCTGCCCCGCCCCCTTCATGTAAGATGAATGGAGGACCCGAGTTTCCCTCTGAGGCCACCAGCCTGTCCGCTCTGATGAGCTCATCCCGAGGAGGACCCCAGCCCCCACTCCCAGCGCTTCTAACGTAAGGGACCCTCTCCAAGGACCACTGTCCCACTGCCCCCTCCTTCTGAGGGGCCACCTGAGGACAGTGAGGCCACAGCCTGGCTTTGTGGGTGACATTTTCCCCTTTACCAGCCTCTCCCTTGACTACACTTTCATTATTCAGATCCAATCTAATTTCTCCAACGCCTTGGCCTGTGGGTTTGGGATCGTTTGCACAGCGAGAACGGATCTGGTCAAAATGACAAAGTGGATGAAATTTGTCTCCTCTAACCCCACACCACCAGCTCCCTTCCTTCTCTAGAAGCTTCCTGGTGGGGAGAGGCTGCTGCCTGCCCCTTCTCTGTCTTTCACGCAGCCGGGGGCTCCTTGGACCGTGATGGGCACTGCACCCTTGGGGCTTTCACTGTGGGGACACAGTGCATGAATATGTCGCCCAAATGACACTTGTGGCCAGGCTCTACCAATGTCCTCTGAAAATTAAAACAAAAACAAAAACACCTGAGTCCGTAAGCAATGAAAAATAATGCAGGTCTGAGGCGCCTGTCTGTTAAGCGTGCAACTTTGGCGCAGGTCATGATCTCATGGTTCGTGGGTTCGAGCCCTGCGTCGGCCTCTGTGCTGACAGCTCGGAGCCTGGAGCCTGTTTCTGATTCTGTGTCTCCCTCTCTCCCTGCCCCTCCCCTGCTCATCTCTGTCTCTCTCTCTCAGACACGAAAATAAACATTTAAAAAAAAGTAACACAGGTCTTTTGTGAGGCATCCTAGAAATTCTCTGTTTGAGTCTCCTCCTGCAGGCCTACAGTGATTTTCTCCTCTTTCTCCCTGTCTCTCCCCTGAACCTTTCTGCCCTGAGCACTTGGCTGTCACGTATCCCTCGTGCCGGGTCACCCACTGACCCCCCTTTCCTGCTTCCCGGACCTCCTTCCCTCCGCAGCCTCATACTCTGCCCCATTTTCGGGTGTCTTCTGTCTTCCGTGTTTACCTGTTCCCCCACTCGGCGGCACAGTTACAGGAAGAAGAGTTCTGGGTGATAAAGAAGGCACCAGGTCCCGGCAGCGGGTCCCCTGGCTCAGCTGCGCTGCTCCTGTGGGGACGCGGGGTGTGCAGCACGTGCGGTCAAAGTGCACGGCTGCTTTGAGGGCTGCTGGCCTTGCAGGGAGGTGCGTGGGGCAGAGTATTTTAGGAAAACCTTTTACCCGATCGTAAAATCTTCCCAGAAGCACGTTCCTTCTAAGGCTTCTAGCTGTTTTGAGGATGCGTTAGTTCAGAGTCGGGCTCCTGACTGCTGTTCAGTATTCCCTCCAGCTCCCTGCCCACGTTTCTTTTTCTGGAACCGTACCTGATTACTAGCATCTTTTTATGTTTGTTTCTTTCTAAACTTTATTTCGAGAGAGAGAGAGAGAGCGAGCGAGCGAGAGCGAGCGAGCATAAGCAGGGGAGGGGCAGAGAGAGAGAGGGAGAGAATTCCAAGCAGGGTCCAGAGTTTCAGTAAGTTTTGGTTCATATTCATCTATGCCTTTTCCAACTTAACCTGTTCTCCTCTGAAGTATGCTATTTCTTTATCTCTTTGAGGATTCTAAACGAACTTGTTTTAAAGACCTTGGCGAGTTGCACCTTATTTCTGCCCTTAGGTGTGGTTTGTCCTGTTTCTTGGGTCTGCTAACTAGCTCTCATTATTACGTGTGTTGTTATGTGCTTTGTCATTTTCGTATGAAAGCCCATGGTGCAGGGGAGGCTTTTTCTCATGCTTGCTCCTCCCCATTGAATGACTTCCTGATTGGCTCCGCCTGGCCCTCTGAAATGGACATTTGGTCTGTTGTTTATCATACACCCACTTGACCCAGTATTTGATCCTTTCCATACAGCACCATTTCCGGATGCCACAGAGAGGCCCAGCTCCTGTTTTTACACAGGAATCACTGCTTCCTGTCATTCCAACGGGAGCTGCTCTAAAAATTTAGTTGGAACTATCTTAGTCGCAGTTCACCGGCGAATGGCTTTGGCTTGGCCCCAGGCTTCCGGCAGGGAGCAGGATTCTGATCCCCATCCACTTCTGGGATACGCTTGGGCACTTTTCTCACGGGTGATCCAAGACCTGGCCTCCACATCTTCCGTCTGGCCCCTGCTCTGCTTCTACTGCATGGCTTCCGTTCCTGCCTACCTTCTTGTAGAGCCGCCTCCTGCCTTTTCAGACAGAATCAAGTTGCGTCCCTTTGTGTTACGCAGCACCTACTACGTTATGGGTATCTGTGCAGAGACGGACTGTAAGCACTTTGAGGGCAGGGATTACGCCCTGTTTATTTTGCTGCCTTGCACCTAGCATAAGGGATGCAGATTAAAGGTACTCGATATTGGTGAGGTTGAATCTGATATGTTTTAGGGCCTCTCGAGAAACCCAATTTTTTGTAACCCAGAAATGAGTCTTCAGTGATATAACATGATGTTTGTGGGAGATAATTTACAGACATAACCAAAAGGCATGTATTTGGACTCGGTAAGTGATGTTCGGATCTGCCTGTGTGTACGCTAACTTGTGCAAGGCCTTTTATTTGCTCTCATTTTGTTCCTTTGAAGATATAATTGCTTCTTGGTTCCATATTTCTATTGCTCATTACACTGTTCCATACCATTTCATTCTGAAAATAAAACAAAATAGGATATTTAAAATTAATGATGTGGGGCACAGCTCTTTGCTTTCACTCTACCTCTAGGCAGAATCAGCAAATGGCTTGAACACCAGCCATTCCTTTTATCGGAAGCATCTGGGTTTCATTAGAGTAAGAAAAATTGCTGATTACAAGGGGAGAGGCCCCAGACCTCCTGTGGGAAGGATCACTGGCGTGTTTTTCCGCTCTTGCCACCCCCTTCCCTCCCCGGCAGGCTTGCGGCGGCCACTTCCGCTCCGAAGCAGGTTGAAGACTCATCGTCATTGTTTTCCGAACTTGGAGAGTCCTAGTCAGTATCCTCTTTGGCTTCACCTTCAAAGATGAAGAATACGAGCCATCTCTGGGGTGACACAAGATCTGATGTGGCCGGGCTCTGTATCTTTATAGCACGAGTGGGGTCTAGGGGTCAGGTTTCCTAACCTGTGATAGAAGTTCAAGGCTTGCCTCGAACAAGGCTCAAGGTTCTGCAGCAGAACAAGGTTAAAATGGAGTTTATGGGGGCACCTGGGTGGCTCAGTTGGTTAAGCGTCCGGCTGCGGCTCAGGTCATGATCTCACGGTTCGTGGGTTCAAGCCCCGCATCCGGCTCTGTGCCGACAGCTAGCTCAGAGCCTGGAGCTGCTTCAGTTTCTGCATCTCCCTCTCTCTCTGACCCTCCCATGCTCGCATCTCTTTTTCTCAAAAAAATAAATAAAAAAACATTTAAAAATGTTAAAAAAAAAAAAGTGGAGTTTATGGAATTCGAGCCACCATTGCAGAGGATAGAACATTCCATGAGGGTGGGGAGTGGAGGGAGTTTTCAAAGGCAGTAATTACAATAACATTAGCATTTGGTTTTGATTGTGAGCTTATATACTAGGCTCTTATTTCATTTGAGTTTGTGTGTGTTGGAGGAATGTTGTTAAAGATCTTTCTGTTTTCTTATGCTTGGTACCCTCTTCCTTCCCATTTGGCTGATAGAGGAGAATTTTACTTCCAACCCTGGCAATCCCCTTATCCTTGGAAAACTCTAGCAGGAATCCGGGAAACAGTGGGACAGGCTCCCTAAACTCATATGCTTTTGCATTGCAGTACATGTTAATTATACAGTTACTGAAAACGCAACTCAGATTGCGTCGAGCACTAGAGGGAAATTATCAGTTCACACGTCTGAAAAGAGCAGAAATGCCTGGCCTCCTGCACGGCTTTTTCCAACAACTTGGCGTTGACCCCAAGACCTAGTTGGTTTTTCTTCCTCATCTTTGCCTTCCAGCACATGCATTTTCCCTAGTGGCCGCTAGATGGCGGCAGGTAGCTTTGAGGACTAAGTACAGCCTTGTTCACATCAAAAGGAAAGAGAATGTTCCTCAAGTCGTTGCTAAGGAAAAGTGAAGTCGTTTTCCCTAGAATCCTCTAGGAAATGTGTCTTTGTCTTTTTGTTGTTGTGTGTGTGTGTCCTTGATCTGAATTCTCGAATGGCCATCTCTGTACTGGTCGTGGTGACGGGGGAGGGGTGAGACCTCCTGGTGGCCTTCAGTCAGTCAAGGCCCATCCTTGGGCTTGAGTGCGCTTGCCTCTAAATGCACAAGCGATGCGGGGGAGGGTGGACGCCTAGATGGACACCAGGTCCTGAGTCACGGGGGCCAGATGACATGTGCTCCAAAACAGTGTCTTTCCTCAGGAGAGAAGCATCTTTCCTTTGTCTTCTCTGCTCTGGGAAGGGGAAGGAGGAGGGCTCCGTCCAGACAGGGATGAGGCTCCTCTGTTACTAGGGAGGAGAGGAAGCACGGGGCAGGCCAGCTTCTCTTCCGGCCCTGGGGCTGAGGAGCCAGGCTCACAGGTGTCACCCAGCTCACCCGCTCCGAGGACCAGACTGGGACCCGGCAGTGAGCCTCGGCCAGCGCTCCTGGGCTCGGTGCACTCTGGGAACTGCACAGAGTAGGCCGCTGGTCAGCGGGTAGTGTTACAGGAGCCGGGAATTCAGGACCCGCCTGTTTTCTCACCCTTTAGCATCAGCGTCAGGAGACCAAGATTAATACTTACCAGCTGCGTGATAATAACTCCATCATTTCACTTTCCTGCTCCTTCATTCCATCATCTGTAAAATGAGGACAAGAGAATCACAGTAACTTCCTTGCCTGTTTTGTGAAGAGGGAGGAAATGTTTCTGTTCTTTGTTTCATGTTCCGGTCTTGGCCCGTGAAAGTGGGGACTCCCGACCTGCTTTCCACCCACTCTGCACTCACTTTCCCGAAAGGAAGGAGAAATTACAGATTTGATATGTGGGTCCTGGATTCTTCCTCAGGTTACGCTGGAGGACAGGGTTACGTGTGAAAGTCCTAGAGGTCAGAGCCTGGACCAGATACCTCCTGAATCTTCTTTCTTCCCCATTGCCGTGAGTGGGACCGACAGCGTCTGTCTTGTACTCCCAAACGTCTTTCCCCGTCGCCTCTTGTAGTGAAATTGGTAAACAGACCCCTCCCTTGTGGGGTCTGGCCAACCCTCCAGCCACGGGTACCCCTGAGAGCACAGCTCTGGAATTTGGGTAGGAGTTTGGAGAGAGGAGACCCCACTTGGACTTGGCCTTACCCTTCCCAGTTCAGCGTTCCCAGACCTCCCCTTAGAATAGTGGGCTCTTATCCTGCCAACGTGAGTAACTAGTGACCTTTCCCGATGGCTACGGACCTTTGTGTGTGGGCTCCTGTGGAGGAGGTGGGAGGGAGGAGGGAGAAGGAAGAAACATGCTAACTGCTGTGTTGTGGGATGAAGTCAGGTTGTATGTCTGAGTCTCTGGGAAGTGAAAGTTGAGCACACACGTCACGTGGTACCAGTCTCCAAGCTGATGAGGTGAGGCGTGGCGCTCTCTCCTGGGCCTTGTGCAGACGTCCGTTCTCGGAGGAACGTTCCCACTCCAGACACCAGAGCCTGGGTTGTTAGCTGGGAGATGTCCTCCTCCAAGATGCGGCTTGAATTCAAGTGTGTGTGTGACGGTGTAAGATGAGTCAGCTGCTCCCAGGGTGACTGATACTCCCAACTCGGAGGGGGAGTGAGTAGTAAATCCTCTCTTTTACCTCCTCGCCAAGAAACCCATCTTCTTGCGAAGTCTGTTTCCTTGCAATGTGCTTTGGATTTCACGGTCTCCTGGGACTCTGGTCTCTCTACAAAGGGTTCCTCTACCGCAAAAGAGATCTCGTCCTAACCCTGCTCTTCCCTTGAGCCACTGCTCACTCTTCTTATTTCCCCCAACTGCCGAGCCAGAGAATGACTTTCCTGCCCACGGCTGAGCTGAGTTGCTCTCTCTAAGGTCACCAATGATGGTGTAATGATTGCATTCAAAGTCAAAGGTCTATTCTTGGTTCTCACCTTCCTTGATGTCTTTGTCACTGTTGTTGACCATTTCTTTAAAAATTATGTACACTATTTCAATAGCTTATTTTTATTTTATTTTATTTATATTTTTAATGTTTATTTATTTTTGAGAAGCAGAGAGAGACAGAGCACAACCAAGGAAGGGGCAGAGAGAGAGACACACACACAGAATCTGAAGCAGGCTCCAGGCTCTGAGCTGTCAGCACAGAGCCGATGCGGGGCTCGAACCCACAAACGTGAGATCATGACCTGAGGTGAAGTTGGAGGCTCAACCGACTGAGCCACCCAGGCGCCCTGATGTGCTTTCATTTCTAATGAATGAATAGTAGGTTCATATAACAGTATTTGTTTTACTATTTGCCTACTATTGAGTATTTTGGTAATTTCATCCTTTAGCTATTATAAATAATTCTGCTATAAATATTTTATAATTATAAGTTTGCTCCGTGTGAATTACTTATATAGGACACATTTTCTGGTGTGATCGTTTTTATGGCTCTTACTGAGACAAAACAAAACACAATTTACTCTTTTACCAGCAACTGATTCCCACCAGTCACGATGGTGCTGAGTTTTATCATTTATCCTTACACGTGTTTATCTGATATGTGTTAAATGGCCCCTTATAATCGTTTTCATTTGGATTTCTTTAATTACTTGTGAGGTTTAGTGTTCCAAGTGTGGGTTTATGTTGGCTTTCCTGGCGTATGAACTGCCTGTGTGTCCCAGGCTCTGTCTCCACTGGGAATCTGGTTTGAATGACTCAATACATTTTGGACATTAAACTTTAAATATGCAGCCATATTTATAGCAAACATTTTTTCTTATTCTGTTACATCTCTTCTTGTCTTGGTTTTGTGGAATTTCATTACTGCACAGTCTTCATTTTTATGTAATTCTACACATCATTATTTTTTTTTACTTTGAATTTCTCCCGTGTCTTAAATCATAAAGAGAAATAGTCTCCTTCTCGTTGAAAAAAGCATTCTATTTCCCTTTTCTGTAATATGGTTTTTAATTCTGATATACCTACACAACACGAAAAGTCCCTTCCTTTTGTGGAAGGTGAGGGTATAATAAGTCAGGAGCAGGGTTGCTTTAAGCCTGTTTACTATTCTTCTAAAGAGGTCATTCTCAGCACGTGCTCCCGGACCCACGGCACCATGTCACCTGGTTCTCAGGGCCCATTCCGCATCCCCGGATCAGAAGCTCTAGGGCGGGGGCTTCTGGGAGATCTGCGGCCACTGAGCCCTCCAGGTGGTTCTGGCACACTCCTAAGTTTGAGAACCATTGATCTAAATCACTCCTAATGCGTTTTGACTTGGACACAAACTCAAACACAACTACACTCCCTTCCTACTTTTAATTAATTGGTAGTAGAAATCATCTGCCTTCACTGAGTGAATTCCCTTGGAGCCCATACAGCATCCCGTATTTGGTTTATCAAAATGCCTAATGACAATGTGCCGTCCATCCCCATCCCTTATTAGTGTAGCCAATTATACGCCCGTGCTTTCATTTTCAGTTCTGCTCGCGACGACCCTCCATCAACACCCTCCCCACTTTGTACTCTTCAAGGTTTGCATGAAGCCATTCTTCCAGTTACCCTCCTGGGTTATTAGCTTTGAGACGTTATGTGTATTTTTATCTTTGCTTATGGAGAATTCTCAGCTATGCTTTCTGATTATTTCCTGCTCTCCCGGGTCTATGCCTCGTGGCTTCGTCGCTGATCTTTTTCTTCCTCCCAAGGTCAGTTTGAAGCATTCTTCAATAACAAACATAAGACAGGCAAAATGCAACATTCTTGAAGTCCTGAATTTTAAAATATCAGAAGAAAATCTCAGAGATCTTCAAGGGAAAAGAAGGAAATATCATTGTTACCAACCAGGGATGCCACCGGCACAGGAGCATGTATGTTCTCACGTCAGAATGTTGATGGTGTCATGGAAATGATCCGGGATATGGCCTAGCTCTAGGGGCCCACAGAGTGAATTTGATCAGGTTGTCTGGAGTTGGTCAGGCTCCCAAGAAGCTGGCCAGTAAGAGTCAAACTACCAACACTGTTTGGGACACCCTTCTAGGACCCTCCTTTCTCTGTTCTGTTGCATCTCACATTCTCCCCATCCACGAAGGCACGCTTTATCTAATAAAGCATTCTTGCTACGCCTGGTCGAAGCAGATGCCACTCAACGTAACTCACCTGGCCTCTGCAATCTGAGACGGATGCGGGGGAAGAGGAGCCATATTCCTCCCAGAACCCGCACCAGTTCCATCATCTGACGCATCGGAGAGAGCATTATCCAAAGAGGGGTCCTGGGAGCCAGAACCTACCTTAAGCATGTTCCAAGGTGCATCACAGGCATTGACCAGGACAGCCCGATGAAGTCTCAAAACTGCCTTGCTGGGCAGAGGGAGGGTGAATGTTCAGCCAGACTTGGCTCTGTACGTGGGGAATGCACACTCCTACCCCCTCCCTCTAGCAACGAATGAGGTTAAGTTGTGAATATCTCAGTGCCTTTATAGCAATGGCCTGGGTCTCTCATCTCCTTTTCCCAACTTGCTGCTATTCCAGTCCCCTCCACAGCAATGGCTCAGACTCCACCCTGAACGTTCCCATCTTCAGCCTCCTCAGGTAGAACCCTTGAGATGCAGCCTCCACGAGAAGAGGCCTCGGGTATCTTCCCGGGAAGTTCCAGGGGATGGCAGATATTTACGGCACACCTCAGCTCTGGAGCCACGCCTACATGGAGGCGTGAGAAGATCTAGGTTCTCCGTAGTCCCTGGACCGGGGAAACAGGGTGCAGTAGCGAAAGCCAGTTCTGTGGCCAGGTGGTCACCTTTAATAAGTAATTAGCAGAAGTGAGGACAGGACTGCTGCACGCCTAGGCTCTGTTCCTCATGTCATTTGTGGAGGCTCCACTTTAAGATAATTTAAAATAATTTCCAATTGTCCAAACATCTACAAATCATAAATATGTATTTCTCTATTTGTGCTATTTTATTTTTATTTTTTAAACATTTATTTTTTGAGGGCAAGAGAAAGTGGGGAGGGGCAAAGAGAGAGGGGGGCAGAGGATCCGAAGCAGGCTCTGAGCTGTCAGCACAGAGCCCGATGTGGGGCTCGAACTCACCAACCGTGAGATCATGACCTGAGCCAAAATCAGATGCTCAACCGGCTGAGCCACCCAGGCGCCCCAAATCATAAATATTTGTCACCAGGACTTATGATTATGTGGGAAAGTGAAGAAATGGGTCATTTCATGTTTGAGATGTGTTTCTTAGGACTTCGGGCCTTCTTCAGGTCAGAGGGCCCCACAAAGGAGACCTGGGTTAGCTGGTCACTCAGCGCTCACTCAGGGCGACAGGTGCAGGTAACAAGAGCCACCATGGCACCTGCGGGAGGCCATTCTGGGACAGATAAAAGTCGGAGAGTTGGGGGATAAACAACCCCAGACATGATAGTCTACTCCTTAACTGACGCCGCAGACAGGTCCTCTCTGGCTTTCTCCCCAAAATTAGAGATTTAGGCACTGACATCATGTTTCTTATATACCATAGAGCGTCAGTTTATTAACTTAAAATGATGGCTGTCCTTTTCTAGTGACTGGAAGTGACTTCTTTCCAAAGAGCCCCGTTATGGTACTGAGTACCCGGCCACCCATATCGATGGCCAGAAGGCTGCTTGATGGTCAAATCATCAGAATTTACAGCGTGGAAGGACTTGAGGATTTCATTCGGTCTACAAAAGTCTCATGAAGCCGTTCTTACTTCTGAAAGAAGAGTGACAGGGAAATCTGGGCTCACTAGCTGGAGCCCCTCTCTCTCCTTTGGAACGTCCTAGCTAGGCACCGTGTTCTTACTACTCAGCCGCCTTCCTTACAACATCTAAATTCATTATTCCCATAGTGATAAAGCAATTCCAATAATGATAAAATATTAATTGACTTGGATTAATGGTGCTTACATTATTAACAATTTCATTCCATTTATATTCGTGTATCCATTTATTTAGCAAGTATTTATTGAGCCGCTTTTATTTATCAGTTCCCATCCCTGAGCACTGAGGACATGGTTGCGGAGACGATTTGTGTTTTCATCTTGTCCTCTATGGTTTCCAGGCTGTACGCTGTTTGCTTTAATTAGATCTGGACTTTTGGGCCAGGACATCACCGAAGGATGTCAGATCACAGTCTTTGGGAGTGACTACCCCAAGTTCGAGGTCATCTATACACAGATCACACTTGTGGGAAGAAATATAGTTTGTTTTGGTAATGGCCACTGATATCTGAGATTAACACCGCGTTTTCTAGGTAAAAGTTTTGCAGGCAGGAAGCAGCAATCAACAAACAATAGATTATTAACAACACGTAAGCAGATGTAGCAGGATTCATGCTCAGGCTGGTTTTGGTATTTTGGCTTTTGTGGGTTTTTTAAAAAATTTTTTTAGTGACAGGTGGGAAGCACAGTATTTAATTTCAAGGGGATACTCTGAACTTTTAAATGCAAGTTGGTGGTGTTTGAAGATTATTCCCCCAAAATGCTTGTTCTTGAAATAACCACACATCTCCCCTGATGTATTATATGAACATGAAAAAAAAAATGATTCCATCATTTCATGCAAGACCCAGTAAGAGTTTCCCTTCAGTCCCTGAGTGGTAGTCACATTCGTTAACACCTGCATTCCCTCTGAAACTGTATCTCTCATTTCCGCATCCTGCTGGTGGCCGCAGTCGGTTCCCTGCCCAATAGCACTCCCTCTGTTCTTTCTGAGCCTAGCGATGAATCGTGATTGGCCTAGGATCTCATCCTCCTTGTCAGCGATTGGTTCAGGCCGCGTGAATGTCTAGTGTAAAATGGCCAATGAGAGACGAGGAGAAATTTACATGCGAGCTTCTGGGAAGGATTTCTGCACTTCCAAAAGAAGTCGAGAAGAAACCAATTTTTTTTTTCTGCCTTTGACTATTATGGGATGAGGATGGGATCCTTGAAGATTCCGTCATGCAGTCGTGAGGGGACAGACCCTGGGACAAAAAGTGAAAACCGTTCAGAGGATGGCGAAGCACAGCAGTGCACGGGACGTGGGGAAGCGCTCTCGGATTCCAGGTCTGTGAGAGCAAAGCCCTTGTAATTGAAGCCAGCTCTCTCCAAAAAGTCAGGTAGAAGATAACAGAACATTGATTTCAGTTTAACACAAAATTTTTTTTCTGAGAAAATTTTTTTATTTTTTATTTAAAAAAAAATTTTAATGTTTTATTTATTTTTGATACAGAGAGAGACAGAGCATAAGGGGGGAAGGGGCAGAGAGAGAGGGAGACACAGAACCGGAAGCAGTTCCAGGCTCCGAGCTGTCAGCACAGAGCCTGATGCGGGGCTCGAACCCACAAACTTGATATAATGACCTGAGCTGAAGTCGGAGGCTTAGCCGACTAAGCCACCTAGGCGCCTCCACAAAAAGTTTTTAAAGCGTATTTAAAATCAGTTAGCTTCACTCAGTTCATTTGTCAGACCGCTCTGTCTCCCAGAGGGTCCTGGAGACAGGAGAGGGAATTCTAGAAACCTGAATGGTGCTTCCCTCCATTTTCTTTGTTTTTTTTTTTATTTTTTTCAGCATATTGTGACAGATTACAGTTGACTCATGCCCGGTTAAGTGGATTCAAGGATTATATCATCCTAAAGGAACTTTTACATAAGAACATCAAGTTATCCATTTTTATTTAAAAAATTATGTTTAAGTTTATTTTGAGAGAGACAGGCACAGTGCAAGTCAGACAGGGGCGGGGGCGGGGGAGAGAGAGACACAGAGACAGAGACAGTGTGAGTTCGGGAAGGACAGAGAGAGACACATACACAGAATCCAAAGCAGGCCCCAGGCTCTGAGCTGTCAGCACAGAGTCTGGTGTAGGACTCGAACTTACGATCCGGGAGATCATGACCTGAGCCAAAGTTGAACGCTTAACTGATTGAGCCACCCAGGCGCCCCACAAGTTTTAAATTTTAATGAGGCATCACTTATAAATTTATTTGCATGGATGGTGCTTTTGTTGTTGTATCCAAAAAGTCATTGCCAAACCCAAGATCACACTAGATTTTTTCCTATGGTATCTTCTAGGAGCTTTATAGTTTTTCATTTTATGTTTAGATCTATAATCCATTTTGAGTGAAGTCTTGGGAAAGATGTGAGGGCCGTGTTAGAATTTTCTTTTTCTTTTTCTGCATGTGGGCGTCTGGTGTTTCCAGCACCATTTGTTGAAAAGTCTGTCCTTTCTCCATTGTTACCTTTGCGTCCTTGTCAAAGAGCAGTTGACTATATTCATGTGGGTCTATTTGTGGGTTCTTTATCCTGTTCCATTGTCTGCTCGTTTGCCAACACCCCACTGCCTTGATCACTTAGTTTTATAGTAGCCTTGAAATTGCGTGGTGTTCGTCTTCTGATTATATTCTTCTCTTCCGCTATCGTGTTGGCCCTTGTTTTTTGCCTTTCTGTATAAAATGAGGATCAATTTGCCGATAACACACATACACTTTTTGACATTCACAATGGTTCTGACCCACAGGTAGGAAAAACGTCATTTAACTTACCCATTCGCTGATGAGCGGCGCGAGCCCTGAGCAATTAGAGATGTGCCCGGTGCCACGGAATCGCTCAAATTCAGGGCTTCTGCTGCCAAGCCCCCCTGTGTTTTCGTCGCTAACATGTCTAGATACCAAGATCAATTATGTGTATTAGCTGGCATCAAAATGATTCGATTGTCCAGCGCATACCTGGCCTGCGTGCCAGTCAGTCCCCCCGGAATTTATCAGGGACCCGGGTCTGCGGCACAGCAGCCTGCTTACAGAGCTCCCGGCAGGTTGGGAACCGGCAGCGTGTGCAATGCAGAGCTGGAAGTGAGGGAGCCGCAGGCCGGCGCGCCAGGAAGGAGAGCGGCCAAGCTGTTGGGATGTGGCTGCGTGCACCTGCCTTCAGACCCCGAGCTCGCCTCGTGGGGCCGGTCACCGGAACTCGGAGAGACCGAGCAAATCGCCTGTAGTAAGACCCAGCTCTCCTTTGATTTAAATCCCTGGCTATTCCACAAGTACGTCTCTAAAGCAGAGTGGAAAATCATCCCCTGTGTCCTGTAGGACATGGGAAACCCTTCCCAAACCGAGTCTTAGAACACCGGTTGTTCTGTATTTGTTCTTGTTAGAAAATAATGCCGGTTTTAAATAAGAATTCCAAAGCCCAGACGACTCCTAGAAGAAAACCAAAATCACATTTGTTCTTATCACACAGAGATCGCCCTATTGTCCGTTTCGTCATTTTCTTCTGGCGCTTGTTCCGTGCCTGAGGGGGGTTCTCTTTAAATACTTTGAATTCATTGTTTTTCACCGAGCCCCCATAATTGGATGTATGTGTGTCCGGGTGTTTGGCTGCATCTGGTCCTGGGCGTGTCCTCTGACACTGCGTCCTGCATACCTCCTGAAGGCGACTTCCGTATCATACCCCATCCTGTAACAATTCTGCGACTGTTACAAAGTCTGGTGTTACCATTACATTCTCAAAGCGCAGCCTTGTGCATATGTATTCCTTCAGAGCTCTGATTTCAAAATTGTCCTTCCGAGTAAGGACAAGGATGCTTTGTCTTAGGAGGCAGGCTTTGCCCAATGTTTTATGTCAGTTTTGTCAAAACGTGTGTTTTTAAACACATTAATGCCATATTCTTCCCGCTGTGTTCACATCTGAAAACAACGTGAGACACTTACCTTGTCTCTTTTCCATCAATTTTTTTTTTTTATCCCTCTGGTAGTTCTTAGCCAGATGTAAGTATTCTTCCCCAGTTAAAAGAGCAGTGTGGGATAGTAGCCTTTAAAAGGGTGTCCTCAAATGAAAGCTAAACCAAAGAACTGTCAAAAAAGCAAACAAACAAACAAAAAAACACACAACTGCATCCAGACCTGTCCTTAGGAAGGGCCTGCCAGCCAGAATTTGCCAATAGTTTAGATGCTTCTTTGCCTAAGGATTAAATGAGATGAACCCAAAGCTTTCTCTTCCGATGCCAAGAAACTGGATTTTCTCATTTTGAAATTTACAAATCTAAATGCAAGTAAATTATAATTAAATAGAAAATAAAAAACCAAGCCTCCTAATCTCTATATATTTAAATATATATGTGGGTGAATCCTTTCTTTTGCAGATTTAGTGACATTTTTATGCCCAGTTTATCAAAGCTGTGCAGTCAGTTGCACTGAGTCATTGAAATCACCTGAGACACTAAATCAACTATATTTTTACGGCAATATTTAAACAAATCATACATATATATGAGTATATATGTATATCATGTCATATAGACATATACCCCCACACACACATATCCTGCCTTAAAATTGAGGAGGTGATTGGTTTACTGGTATAATTTGAGAGTCCCCCCAAAACACACCAACCTCAATATATTTCCCCACAGGCCCGGTTACTCCATACTTACGGACTCATAAAAATATAGTCCTGACTACATGAAAACTATAGGGGTACCTTGGTGGCTCAGGTGTTTGAGCATCTGACTCTTATTTCGGCTCAGGTCTAAATCCCAGGGTTGTGGGATTAGGCCCTGTGTCCGGCTCCATGCTGAGTGTGGAGACTGCTTAAGATTCTCTCTCTCTCTGTCTCTCTCTGTCTCTTCCTGTCTCTGTCCCTCTCCCCTACTTGTGCATGAATATGCTCTGTCTCTCTCAAATAAATAAAATGAAAAAAAAAGAAAACTATAGACTAAAATTCCTCATGCGTAAGTGCAAAAATGCTAAAAAAAATATTAACACAACAAATCTAGTGGTATAAAGGATGGTACATAAGACAGAGTGGGGTTCATTCTAGGAACAGAGGCTAGTTTAACATTTGAAATCAATCACTGTGCTCCGTCGTGCTAACAGAACAGAAGAGAAACATAAATGATGATCTCAGTAGATGAGGAAAAAGCAAGTAGCAAAAGCCAACATCCATTTATGATAAAGATTCCCAGCAAATGGAATAAAAGGGAACTTCATCAATCTGATGAATGGCATCTATGAAAAACCTACAGCTAACATCAAATCCGCCAACCTCTGAACACTTTGTTGCAAGATAGGAGCACGGCAAGGGTGTCCGCGCCTACCATTGGTGCTCAGCGTGGGGCCAGGGCTCCTGACCGGTGCAAAAAGACAAGGAAAAGAAAGGAAAGACACACATGTTGGAAAGGACAAGTAAAACATTCTCTGTTTGCAGGCAGCAATGATTGTTTATGCAGAAAGCCTAAGGAATGGAAACAAAATAGCTGCTAGAGCTAAAACGTAAATTTAGCAAAGTCTCAACATACAAGGTCAGCATGGTAAAAAATCAATTATATTTCTATATTCTAGCAGCAAATAATTGGGAAAATTTTCAATCCCTTTACAATAGCGTCAAAAAATATTCAGGAGTAAATTTAATAAAAGACGTGCAGAATATCCATGTCGAGAGTGAGAAAACATGACTTGGAGAAGATACAGGGGTCCTAAACAATGGAGAGATATATCACGTTCATGGAGCAGAAAGTCAATAGCATTAAGATGTCACTTCTTCCCCTGCTGATTTAGAGAGCCAGTGCGGTCTCGGTGGCAATACCAGCAGGCTGTTTTTTAAAAACAGAAAAGTGACAAGTCCACTCTAAAATTTATATGAAAATGCAAGGGATCTAGAATGCCAAAGCAATCTTAGAAGAGAAGAACAAATCTAGAAGACTGATACTACCCGACTCTAAGACATAAAGCCACAATAATCACAACCACGCATAGACAAAGCGATTGCTGGAAGAGAGTCCACAAACAGACCTGTACTTATAAAGTCTGTTGATTCTAAACAAAGGCATCAGATACATTCAATGGAAAAAGGCAGGTTTGTTCAGCAAATAGTGCGAGAACAGCTGAAGATCCGTATAGAAGAAAACAAAGAGATTAACTGTGAATTATACATTACGCTGGACACGAAAATTAAACTGAGGTTGATTATAAACCTAAACACAGGAATTAAAACAATGATATTTTTAGTAGAAAACATAGGATAATATCTTCATGACCAGAAAGTCAGCATATAGACAGGACACAGAAGGCAATAGCCATTAAAGAAAAATCTTGGTGACTAAAAACTTCATCAAACTGAAACAGTTATGCTCATGAAAAGGTTAAGAAAATGAAAAGGCCAGCTACAGACTGGGGAATATGCTTTTAGAGGGCTTATCGCTAGCATACCTACACTGGAATAAAAAAAGGGTCAAACAAGAGAGACAAATACTGTATAGTCTCAATTATATGTGATCAACAAAAATGAAAGAACAGACATCAAACTCCTGGAAAAAGAGATGAGATTTGTGGTGACTGGAGGCAGAGGGTGTGGAGGAAGGGGACGTGGAAGAAGGTGGTCAAAAGGCACAAACTTCCAGTTACATGGACAACGTAAGTAAGTCCTGGGGACGGAATGACATCGCAGTTTCTACGGTTAACACCACCGTACGTTGCATTTGAAAGTTGCTAAGAATATAGCCTAAGAGTTCTCATCAAGAGGAAAAAAAAACACTTTTTTTTCCTTTTTCTTTTGCATCTGTATGAGATGGTGACTACTAACTAAACTTATTGTGGTCATCATTTCATAGTTATCTAAGTCAAGTCATGCCGTATGCATTAGACTTACACCCTGCTGTACGCTAGCGAGATCTCAATAAAAACTAGGGGGGAAAAGCAGCAAGCAGTCCATTTTTTTTTAATGGGCAAAAGACTAACCCATTTTGCAAAGAAAAATATGTGGTCCAATAAACACATGAAAAATGCCTAAAACATCATTCGTCATTTGGGATTGACAGATTAAAACCACAATTAGATAATCCTATGTATCTGCTAGAATGGCTATTAAAGAGATTGACGTTTCCAAAAGTGGGGAAGAGCTGATGCTCTGACACATTGTTAGTGGGGATGGACAATGGTACCTCCATTTTGGAGAAGTTTTGACATATATATGCATATATTTTGACATATATATATATGCATACAAAATTACATATACATATCTTCACCCAGCACTCTTTCTCCTATCATTCAAGAAATATGTGTATTTTGAATGACTTGCTTATAGCAACTTAATTTATAATAGTCAATAAGTTGGGGTGCCTGGGTGGCTCAGTCGGTTGAGCGTCCGGCTTCAGCTCAGGTCATGATCTTGCGGTTCGTGGGTTCGAGCCCTGCGTCAGGCTCTGTGCTGACAGTTCAGAGCCTGGAGCCTGTCTTCAGATTCTATGTCTCCCTCTCTCTCTGACCCTCCCCTGCTCACGCTGTCTCTCTCTCTGTCTCAAAAATAAATTAAAAAACATTTAAAAAAATAAAGTTTATAATAGTCAATAAGTGGAAATGACCCAAACGCCATGAACAGTGTAGGGATAAACAAATTAGACTATGTTCTACAATGGAGTCCCACTTAGCGATGAAAGGAGGTAAGCTGATAAGCTCAGCAGTGTAGGTGCATCTCACGGGCATTATGCTGAGTGTAAGACGCCAGTCACAAAAGGGTCCGTATTGTATGGCTCCATTTATACAATATTCTAGACCGGGCAAAATAAATTTATCTAAGGAGGGGAAAACCATGGCAGTGGTTGTCTGATTGTAGGAGGTCAGTGAATGACCAAAAGGAGACATAAGTGGAACATCTGGAGAGACCAAAATTATGACGCAGATGTGGCTGCATGGGCATATCCTTGTGTTGGAATTATAAAGTGAGGGGTTCCTGGGGGGCTCAGTTGGTTAAGCATCGGCTTTGGCTCAGGTCATGATCTCATGGTTCGTGTGTTCGAGCCCCGCGTCGGGCTCTGTGCTGACAGCTGGGAGCCTGAAGTCTGCTTCCGATTCTGTGTCTCCCTCTCTCTCTGCCCCTCCCCTGCTTGCACTGCCTCTCTCTGTCTCTCAAAAATTAATAAACATTAAAAAATTTTTAAGCATTGTAAAGTTAAGATTTATATATCTCAAGGTATATAAATTTTACCTAAAAATGTAACAAAATCATTATTTAACTGGGAATGGGAAGTATTTGGCCATAAATATACAATAAGAATGACAAGTTGTTAGTAATTGCTGAGGCTGGATGATGGGTATGTGAGGAGCTTTTATACTTCTTTGTTTACAATAAATATTTTTTATACTTCTCATAATAAAAAAAATAGAAGTTTTTAGCCCTTGCTTTTCCAGACGATAATGATGCAAGAGGCTAGCCAAGCGTGTTGAATTATAACAGTAGTTTCTGGTCTAGTAGTTTGTGCCTGTGTTGGCAAGTCCGTCTGCTTCCGGAACGTGGTGTTAGGAAGCGTACTCACCTCCAGATAAAACCCACATTCTTCAAATATCTACTTTATCAGCAATAAAGGTAGTAATTTGCTTTTCATCTCCCTCATTCTTCTTTTTTAAGTTTTACTTTTAAAAATGTATTTACATTCTACCTAGCACACAGTGTGATACCGGTTTCAGGAGTAGAGCCCAGTGATCCGTTACTCCCATGTGACCCCTGATGCTCATCCCAACGGTGCCCTCCTTCGTGCCCATCGCCCATGTGCCCATCCCCCACCCAATCACTTCCCCCACTCTCCTTTTTGTTTTCCCAAATGGTTCAGAAATTAGCTGGGAGAAAAGAACGCATTTTGTTGGGCCTCTTTGGTTCTGTCAGAGTCCTTTTCCTCCTGCCTCACGCATCGGCCCTGCCGCTGCCCAGGGTGCCTGACCCGGTCAATTCCGCGCCGAGGTGGGCACGGACTCCCTCCTCTGCGGCGCTGCCTCACCTAGGCCTCCCTAGCGAGGAGCTTTGTTTTCCCTTTTGTTTATGGCCCCCTCGGTCAAGACACTGGAGACCACAAAAGACGTGCCTCTGGGAGAAGCTACACAGCTTCACATGCAAAAGCGTTTTTCTCCCTGGCCCGTCATCCAGCCACTATGTGGTGGCCTTCTTACCTCACGGTGACTTCTGGACTCTCCTGGACCCTCTTAGAAGCAGACAATGATCTCCTTTTTTCTTTTTTTAATGTTTATTTATTTATTTTTGAGAGAGAGAGAGAGAGCGCGCGCGCACAAGCAGGGGAGAGGCAGAAAGAGAGAGGGAGACACAGGGTCTGAAGCAGGCTCCAGTCTCTGAGCTGTCAGCACACAGCCTGATGTGGGTCTGGAACCCACAAACTGTGAGATCATGACCTGAGTCAAAGTTGAACACTTAACCGACTGAGCCACTCAGGCGCCCCAAACAATGGCCTCCTTTTGGTTTGGTGTTTAATCCAGGTGTCCTAAGGCCTAACCATCTGTCTCTAGCTCCTCTTGATAATTTCTCCTAGTCTACACTGGGTCCTTATGCAAACAGGCCTTCAAGTGGCCCATCCTGGCATGTCAGCATTTCTTAGCGGAACATGTGGATAAGGCTTCCCCGTGATAGAGTTACAGATATGTAAGAACCAGAGAGGACCTCTCCCCGCCCGACAGACTTTGTCAGAGAGGTTGGAGGATTTGTAAGGATCCACAACCAGGAAGGAGCATTCTGAGAACTCAGATTTGGATGTCCTAACTCCCCATTCAGAATTAAAAGGCTTATCTACAAAGATGTTTGATTAAAAGGCTTATCTGTGAGGATTTGTTGTTTGAAAGGGAGGAAAGAAACTCAATGCAAACTAGTTTAAACCCCAAATGGCATTTATTGGAAGGTTAGTGAGTCGTTCACAGAATCTCAAAGAAAGATCTCTGGAATCAAGGACGCTCCGGTCACCACAGGGACTGGGTCCTTGACAGCCTGTGTCTCTCCTCCTCTTCTTTCAGAGGTAGGTCCCCAGAAGTTCAGTACTAATGACAATGTCCTTGAGATGGCAGATGTGTTTGCCAACCAGAGAGGATTCACAGTTATTCTTAGAAACTCGTCAGAATTACTTAATATTGTTGGTGCACAGTTTTTTTTCCGTATGAGTGTTATCTTTGGACATTGGCTGTGAAAACCACCATAAGAGACGACTTCTTGATAATTGTACGTCTTTCCCGGTCTGCCTTGCGTTGGCTTATCAGATCCTTCCTTGGGACAGCCTCCCTTCGGGCTTGGCTAGACCACTGCCCTTGAGTCTCACTGCATTTTGTTCACGTGCCCAGCAGCTGAGGAGCTCACGCCGGACTTCCCTTTCCGTGGTTCCTACGACGAAGACGACAGGTGGTTTTCCACACACTTCCTGTGCCAGCAACCTACCCTCCAGCGCGGGGCATGCTGGGAGGTGGTCACGCCCAGCTTGCAGGACCCCTGCTGGCTGTGTAGGAGCCCTGGAGCCGGGAGCACCGCCTTACGTGGAGATAGGAGACTTCCCAGCCTCTGCTGGGCTTACTCTCCGTTTGGGAGAATCCTCCCCTGTCCCGGGCTTGATGTGGACTCCGCTGTACTGCTTAAATGCGTGCATCACGTGGCAGTGTGCCAACCCACGTCTGTTCCTGGGGGAGAAATCGGGGTCCTTCGCTTACATCGCAGGAGTACACAGATCAGCTCCCTGCATTGGCTGTGGGGTGAAACCCAGTGGGGGACCAGTGCTCACTGGGGAACCCGATCTTGCTCTGTCTCTTCTCTGTGAATAAACACCTGTGTGAGTCATGTCTTTCTTGGTGACCCCGACCCCTGCAGGCCATGCGGTGGCTTGATGTCAGGACTGCAGTCCTGGTGGTGGACGTCGTCAGGGCCTTTGCTGTCCTCCGCTCCTCCACCCAGTGTCACAGCCTCCCTGGAGGTGCCGCTTGCTCCACAGGGCAGCGTGTTGGGAGCGGGTAGGATATGCCCTCCCTCTTGTGAAAAGCACTCTTTTTTTAAAAAAAAAATTTTTTTAACATTTATTTTTGAGAGACACAGAGAGACAGTGTGATAAGGAGGGGCAGAGAGAGAGAGAGAGAGAGAGAGAGAGAGAGGGAGAATCCAAAGCAGGCTCCAGGCTCTGAGCTATCAGCACAGAGTCTGACATGGGGCTCGAACCCACCAACTATGAGATCATGACCTGAGCCAAAGTCAGACATTGAACTGACTGAGCCACCCAGGCACTCCTAAAAAAATTTTTTTAATGTTTATTTATTTTTGAGAGAAAGAGTTCAAGGTAGGGAGGGGCAAAGAGAAAGGGAGACCCAGAATCCAAAGCAGGCTGCAGGATCTGAGCTGTCAGCATAAAGCCCAACGCAGGGCTTGAACTCATGGACCACAAGATCATGACCTGAGCCAAAGTTGGACGCCCCTTGAGAAGCACTATCTTAAGAACACACTTATTGGGGTGCCTGGGTGGCTCAGTCGGTTAAGCCTCCGACTTCGGCTCAGGTCATGATCTCACGTTCATGGGTTCAAGCCCCGCATCAGGCTCTGTGCTGACAGCTCAGAGCCTGGAGCCTGCTTCCGGTTCTGTGTCTCCTTCTCTCTCTGTGCCTCCCCCTCTCATGCTCTGTCTCTCTCTATCAAAAATAAGTAAAACATTAAAAAAAAATTTTTTTTAAAACACACTTATTGTTTCACTCCTTTAGCAGTCCTGGCCCATGACAGATGCTCACACGTGCGTGTGCAATGGAATTGGCACGTAATAAACTATCTCGAAGGTCCTGTTGTGCAGCCCTAGAGAGGAGCAGCTGCATTCCTAGAGCGGTGTCTGGGACACCGTCCCCAGGGACAGAGGAGGCTTATGCCAGCAGCCCTGCGTCCCCAGGACCCAGGCTGGCTCACCCGAGGCGGCTGGTCCCTGGCCTAACCACCACCGACCCTCCTGGAGATGGAGCCCCCGGACTTGAGAGGACAGGAGCTGAGGTTCCCAGACTGACTCTTCTGTGACAACCATGCCGCATCGTGTTCTATTCCAGCCGGGTCCGGAGCGAGCAGCACACCCAGAAGCTTGGCGTCCGCCCTTAGGAGGATAATGAAATCAATCAACGACCTCTTTTTGGGCACAGTTCCTCCTGGCTTGTCCAGTAAATTAAAGTGAGAGGGGCTGGGGACACCTGGGGACGGAGTGGCGCCGGCACTTACTGACAGTGCCAGACGGTCACGTACGCGGAGCGTTTCAGGCAGAGGAGAGCCTGCCTTCCCCTTCTTAACTCCTTAGGGTTCTGTCATGGAGGCAGCCGGTTCTGTGTCCGGACAGCCCCCATTTCTAGCTCAAAGCTATCTTCCTTCTTGCTGCCACACATGCACGGCTTCCTCGCCAGGACAAATCAGAGTCGATACGTAAATGAATCGCACAGGAAGACAGAAAAACAAAAAAAAAAGCTCTTTTCCCCGCTCGGTGCAGGTGTCAGTCAGCACCTGAGCCTTCGGAGAATGTGATGGAAATTGCATATACACAAAAGTGTGCTGTTAGTGTATTAGCTAGGGTGACCTACTCTTTTAGGCTCTTCAGAGAAATAACTATCATTTGCCGTGGCTTCGGTCGAACGCTCTCTCTGTCATTTTGTGTAATTAGGGAAGGCCATCTTCTCAAGGGGGGCAAAGCAGGCAGGGATTCGGGCTGGTCTTTCTTTCTCCCCTCCCCGCCCCCCCCCACCCCAGAACAGCTCCATTTCTGGAGCCCTCAGAACGGGAATGGTCTTTGAACAGAGGCAGGCCCTGAAGCAGGAGCAGCAACACGGAATCTGAGGGTCACCGAGCAGGGAGACGGTCACAGATGACATGTGCAATCAGGTCATGCGGATGGAGGAGAGCTGAGGGACAGAGCTGTTTGCTGAATGTCCTGTGTGTCCATCACCTGATGCCAGCCGCCCGTTGGACATCCAGCCTCTTATTTTTTTTTTTCCCAGAGAACAGAGGCCCTACCGACGTGAAAGCTTATGTGTTTTGACACGTCAAAGAGAAAGTAATAAAATAAAAATGTCCCTGCCGCGTGGGGTGAAGGGATTTTTAAATATGTAATTGTTTTCAGCAGGTGCCTCGTTCTAGCACTGCCCTCTTGTCTCCCGCTCCTAGAAATGACTTCATTGGGCCAAGTCTTCCCCTCTCGCCCCGCCACAGGCTGTTTTCAAAGCCCGAGCCACCGGCTTCGCTTCATTAGCGTCTTTGTTTGTGTACCAGCATCATTGATGATATCGGTGATAGCTCTGGGAGTTTGGTTTGTTCCTACATTAACCCTCATTAGGAACAAACAGCAAACAGCTTTTCTCGGGAGCAAAGCCCATTTCTGCGCCGACAGAGCCTCAGACATGGCGTACTTTCTAGGTCCTATTTATGCCCGATCCCTGGGCTTTCTCTCACACCAGCTCTGTCGGGTGCTTCTGAGCCGGTGTGGTGGACCTTTACGCCAGTGGAGAGTTGTCTATAAGATACGCAAGCAGGATCCTTCTCACTAATGGGACCGAGGACGTCCCGGTCTTATCGCGGTGTGGCTCTTCGCTGGATCACGTTGTTGTTACGTCGTGGACACTCTTATCCGTGACATCCTGGGATGAAGTCTTGGTTGTCAACATTTCAATTTACAAAGAGAAATTTTTTTAAGGCTGTATTTTTAAAAAGATCTGTGGTAGACCTGCTGTCGAATCAATGATGGATGGAGACAGTGAAAATCAAGCCACTCTACTGCTGACAGTGAAGGGATGTAATTAAGCACAATTCTGAGCAGTGATTACTTTCTCCGGGGAATTTCCCGTGGTTTTTTTGAGTGCCGAGAGCCCAGCTTCTGAGGAGTTACAAGGCTGAGTCACACCCTGCACCCCGTTCGCTTTCCCAGTCACCTGAACCTCATCACACAGCCAAAGAATCCATTGATTCCTGATTGTCAATCCTTTTTGCCAACTAACTCATATTTGCTTTGTGTTTGATTGAGTTCTTAGGCTAAGACCACCGATAAACCCCAAATGGTGCCAAAACAGCAGATTCCATGAAACACACAGAGACATGACCGCATATCTTACTTCCTGTCTTTCCAGTTTATCTTTGATCATCTGTAAACGGTGGTGGAACGCATTATCTCTAGTCTGAACTGTCCTATTAATAAGTGACCCAAAGGACTGGCCATGTTTTTATAGTCTGATGTCTCCTCTACCATAATAATCACAGGAACAAGACTGTCATCTGCCAGCAGATCACATCTGTTCAAACTCTTCCTTCTGTGTGGTCCAAGCAGGTCCCTGTACCTGGGCTGACAGCCTACAGCCTCCTTTGGGAAAACATTCCAGGTCCAGGGGAAGCCCAGTGCAATGCAGAACTCTCTTTGCAACTTACCAGTTGCCGGAGTAGCTCCCTTCCCCGAGGAGAAGCTGGTGCTCAGGGACAAGCAACGTTTGTGTTCCCTGCCACAGTGTCACAGCCTTACCCTCCGGTGGGTGTGATGGCTGCCACAAATGTGCAGGTTTGTCCTTCCTTGCAGAGCTTGATTTTCTGAGGTTATCGAACACATCCTAGATTTGATGTCTACAATTCAGCCGAGCTACCAACAGGCAAAGATGGTCTAGACCAGGACTTAGCAAACTTCTGCAAAAAGAGATAGTAAATATTTTCAGCTTTGTAGAATATACGGTTTCTGTTACAACTACTCGGTTCTGCCATTGTAGCCCAAACGTGCCTATAGACAATGAGTGCAAGTGGCTGTGTGGCCATTAATTTTATTTACAAGAATAGGCAGTGGGCTGGCTTTGGCCCATGGGATACAATGTGTCAGTGTCTCCACACGTCCATAGGAGTTGTCTCCAAGGTTTTTGATTGTGTATGCTCTCCGTTAACACAAACATTTTTAAGTGTTGATATGAATAGAACTTTAAAATTTTTGATATAAGGGCATCTGGGTGACTCAGTCAGTTGAGTGCCTGACTTCAGCTCAGGTCATGATCTCGCGGTTCAGAGTTCAAGTCCCACATCTGGCTCGATGCTGTCCACGTGGACCTTGCTTCAGATTTTATGTCTCCTCTCGCTGCCCCTCCCCTGCTTTCACTCTTTCTCCCTCAAAAATAAAAATAAACATTTGAAAAATGTGATATAGGTGCTGTAACGCTCTCAAGAAGTGATAACTTCTTACTCCCGTTACCTAAGATTTAAGAAGCAAAAGATTGACGATTTTGAAGATTTAGGATTCAAAAATGCAATATATGCCATAGTCTGGGGTCCCAGTCAGTGGCGGCAGATTCAAGTTCATAATTCAAACAGTCTTCTTGATCATTTGAAAACTTCTTGGCTAACTTGTTAGACCCAACTACATCTTAGGCTCAGAGGTTGCTGGCAAAGAATTCAAACTATGTCATAGTTATAACAAACTCGAATTGTTTGCTCTGTACTAGGCACTGTCTTAAGTTTTTAAAAATATTAACATGTTTAATTTTCATACAAGCCCTGTTGGGTGGTTAGTGTCATTACCCCCTTTTTACATGCTTGAAACTAGCATTGGTACAATTAGGTGACTTGCCCAAAGTTACGCGGTTGGTAGGTGGCTGGCTCCAGAATCCGTATCCCTCTCTGCTGAACTCAGCCGCCTCTCCCACTTTCTGCTGTGCTCTTCTACTTTTCCTACTGCAAAGTTCAGTCCACACTTTCTTTTCAGAGGTATTTAAGTTACTTGTCTATTTAGGGTGCACTGATCTAGGGGGAAACTAGGTAATGTGGTCACCTTTATGGGCTACACTGACTATGGACCAAACAATATGCTGAAGTCCTACCCTCCAGTATGTGTAAATGTGAGCCTCTTTGGAAATTGGGTCACTGTGGTTGTGATTAGTGAAGGAAAGGCCCTACCGGAGTAGGCGGGTCCTTATTCCAATAGTCTAGTGTCCTTAGAAGTGACACAGACACACTGGGAGAAGAGAGCTGGTGGCAGTGGAGGTGGAGATCGGAGCGATGAAGCCACCAGCCAAGAGGCAGAAGGGCTGTCGAAGAAGAAGAGAAGCTGGAAGAGGCAAAGGAGGGTCAGAGGGAGCATGACCCTGCCGATACCTTAATTTTGGGTTTTAGCCGCCAGAAGTATGAGACAATAAATCTCGGTTGTGTTAAGCCACCTAGCTGTGGTCCTGGGTCGTGGCAGCTCTAAGAAATGAATACGCGCATCATGTCCGAAACTAACGGAATGTCCCTTTGTGTACCAACAACCCTAAACGCCTCTTCTTCTAAGTTCTGTTTTCAAATAATAGCATTTTAGTTCATAGTCTTCTCGATCGTACAAGCTAGAAACTTGGGTTTATTATACTTGTCTTTACCCTTCACATCATGTGAGCCACCGAAATGTGTTAACTCTATCCCCTCTTCAACTTAACATCTTGGCCATTATATCAACTTCCAGAGCAATTTTTTTTCTTTCACATTTTTTTTGAGAGAGGATAGAGAGAGAGAGAGAGAGAGAGAGAGAGAGAATCCCAAGCAGACTCTGTGATGTCAGCACAAAGGCCCATGAAGGGCTCAGTCTCATGAACCATGAGATCAAGACCTGAGCTGAAATCAAGAGTCAGACGCTCTGCCCCCTGAGCCACCCAGGTGTGCCTCTTCACCTTTCTAGGTTTTTAAAATTAATTTATTTATTTTGAGAGAAACAGAGAGAGTGTGAGTGCACTGTTAGCCCAGAGCCTGATGTGGGGCACTTACTCATGAAGCTGCGAGACCATGACCTGAGGCAAAACCAAGAGTCAGATGCTTAACTGACTGAGCCACCCAGGCGCCCCTCCTCTTCACCTTTCTTATATTTCCAATGAATTCTTACATCTGCTACGATGATCTATCTTATCAACGAACTTACAGTAACAATAGCTACCCTTTACTGAGAGATTCCCTTGCACCTGAACCTGTGCTAAGCCCTTCCACATGTACTTGACCTTCACATTAGGTGGTAATGACTATCATCTTCACTTTAGGAATGCAAAAAGTGGTACCCAAGTTCGCAAAGCTATCAAATGTCAGAGCTGGAATTTTGAGTCTTACTCATTCTGCTATACTCCTTGTAGCACACCACGGCAACTCCTTAAGATGGAAAATACTGGAATGGCTTTCAGGCCAAGCCCAAGCTATGTCTCCAGCCTTGTTTCCCTACACATTCCTCTGCAGCTCTCTCCCCAGGCACAGCAGGTGACTCATCATTGCCTGGACATGTGGGTTCACTTCCCCGCCCTTATGGCTTTGGTTATGCCTTTCACTCAGTCTAAACACCCAGCAGTTTTTCACTACCCACAGCCCTTTTCATACGTCGATGCCAACCTTACCAATGGCTTCTTTCTCCAATACCCCAAGTCAGAATTACCTGTCCCTTCCACTGGGTTGCCTGCTTATTAGGCCATTCACCTTGCTAGCCGTTTGCACTTATCTTTCTCCTGTGGTCTCACTGGCCTCCATTCAAAGACTAGGTCATTTCAATTCTGTCGTTTTTCCCCCCATCTTTATAACAGTGCCTCAGTAATTGTTGGTTTGAATGACTAATAACAGCAGTAGTAATCTTGATGGCAATGTTAGCAAGTCTTTGCGAGGCGCTAATACTCAGCAGCTTCAGGCGTGCCTGGGTGGTTCAGTCAGTTGAGTGTTGGACTTTGGCTGAGGTCATGATCTCACCATTTATGAGTTCAAGCCCCATGTCGGGCTCCAGGCTAATGGCTCAGAGCCTGCTTCAGATTATGTGTCTCCCTCTCTGCCCCTCCCCCACTCATCCTCCATCTCTGTTTCTCTCTCAAAAATAAATAAACATTTAAAAAATACTCAACAGTTTCAGTCATGTTTGAAAAATAAAGTTTTAGGATTAAAAACATTGTAACAGTTTTTCTCTTCCCACAACTGAAATTTCGTAATCTGTTTCGGTCTGCTGACCTGTGTGATAGATTCATTTATTATGTGGTAGCATCCAGATCTGTCCAGGGTCCTGCAGAAATAAATACTCCCAAAGTCAGGGGGAGGGAAGATGGATATCCATTTTGTTTCCTATTCTCCAGAAGGCATTCCCTTTGTTCCTTGATCTCGAAAGATGTCTGCTCTGTGAGTGATTTTAGGTCAGTCCCAGCCAGTGTGGACCTAACCTAGGACTCAGTTACATTGCGCAATTGGGGATCAAACTCCGTTGAAAACAGTTCATGCACGTCACTGCTTTCCCTATCCTGGCAGCTTAACCCCAGCCTTCAGTTATGGTGGCGTTTCAGAGAAGTGACTTAAGATCAAACTCCAGGCTTCTGAGCAGGCAGAAGGAACCCAGAGAAGAAAACAGAGAAGAAGCTAAATGAGCCCCGTGGGAGACCAACCCTGAGTGGACGTTCTGGCAAAATGGCAGAATAACTTTTTGCTTAAATAACAAACTATTTAGAAGTCAGTTACGTGAGAATGATGAGCAAAAATGGTTGTCGACGCGGGTGCCTTCGTAAAGAACAGACTGGTGAAAATGATGGGGAGATAATTAAAACAGTATATCGCACAGAGAAATGTCATGCAAAAAGCTCTCAGGCTTTCTAATTTTTTTTCCACGTGGGAAAAATCTCTCTGTTTCTGCCCATAATTTGAAATATCTAGAATGTTGAATTTATTGACAGAAAGTGTACTTACCATCTAGTCACAGAAATCTTAGCGGGGAAAGAGTGCTGTACACATGAGAGGTCCCCTAGAGACTCGACTGCTCATAACTCTGCGTGAATGGGGGGAAAGTGCCATATTCCCATTAAAGAGCAACACAGTTGGTTAAAGAATGAACAAAAAGCAGCATTTCTTCATTAGTGTCGTTGCAGGAAGCTGCCGCTCTGAAAGCTGGAGGCCATCAGATGGGATATTGCGGCAATAAAACAGAATGAAAAAATGAAATGCTCCATTCTCTTGTCGATCTCGTAGGCTTGTCTCTTTCTTTGTAATACACCAGGCACTACCCTCGTAAGCTAATGCATGTTTGCAGTTTCGTTTTTGCTTGGCAATTGTGCTACGGACACTTACTCATTTGACAGAATTTGCTTTAAATGAAGGAAACTGGCAGGTTGGAAGAAAAAAAAAAAACCCAATGTTGCCAAATCACCAATTAAGGAAACTGCCAGAGGGCAAACCGGTGCTGAGACTGTACCGGTAAAGATGATCTAATGATGCTGCACTGCAAAATACATTCGGAGGAGATCCTTAGTGAAGGACAGAAGAGAGGTGGATTCCAGGGCTGCCAGATTTAAACCACAAGGATAGATACCACGCGGTACAGCTGTTTTTGCAAGAATTTGGACCTCGAAACAACAAAAATATCCAATTGTGATGCCGTTGATGGGAAGGCTGATTGTTCCTCTGTAAATGGGGGGAAGTCGGACTCATAATCCATTCTGTTTAAAACTCCCTTGTTCTGAGGGGATGTCACCTGGCTAGGCAGGACGGCTATGACAATGAAGAAACCATAATCCTGGCCCACCCTGTTGGATCTCGGTCTAGCAAAAAATGGGCACACAGGCCAATGAAGCTCCAAAGGACAAAGCAGAATATTCCTCTCTTTTTCCATTGAGTCACCCATTGGCCACCTGTAGGTATCAGGGTGGCCTTTCTGTCTTGGTCTCCCTCACTTTTCTTCCCTACAGCAAGTATCCTTGACTTTCTGCAATTTCCCCACAAGACCCAGCAGCATTCCATCCTGGATGTCTGGAATTGCTAAGAGGCTTCTCATTTTTTCACATTCATAAGGACAGGGATTTTCTTTGGTTTTGCTTCTGTGATTCCATCTCAAGGATAAACCTCCATGAGTTATTATATTAACCCCATCTTTGTCTCTTTCCTCTGTTTTGCTGAAGATCCCTTTCCAAGAAAGTAGGCCAGAGTTTGCCATGGATGGCACACATCGAAGTCGTGGTGTGAGCAAAGTCCTGAGAAGTTACTGAGAACCTGGGGGTAACTTCTGATGAGTTACCCAGAACCCAGCTGTGTGTGGTCATCAGTCAAAGCTCTCATGTCATTAACTCTGCTCTATCCTCTCTAGTTCCCTGCTTCGCAAGAGCTGCCTAAATCACCTAGCTCTGGCCCTGCAATACCAAAAATATCCTTCCCTGCCTTCCCTCCCCTGAGATTCCGCTAAGTCAACATGAATTTCAGGAAGTCTAATAAACTTAGCTTTGCTTGATTGAGCGTTTCTTCTGGTGGCCCTTTTGGGGATTGACAGAACAATTCAGTAATTTTTCCATAAGGACAGATGTCTTGGCTCCCTGGTAATTTCTGTAGTCACGTAGTCTGTGCATAAGCACTTCCCTTTTCTTTTAATGTATGGGGGGACAGGACCCAGAATTACGGCAATAGCCATGACTGAACGGTCATGCATCTTAACCCACTAATAAAGCATTAAAGGAAAGCATTCATGTGAGCAGCGCCCAGAGACCTGGGGGGGGTGGGGAGCACTGATATTGTCACCGACAAGTTGAGATTTGGATACAGATTGGAGGAAAGTTTTGTAATCTCACTTGAAGTCCCTGGGTTCTGGCAGCTAACGTTTCCTCCTAGAAAAAGAGCTTAAATCACGTCACTCTCTGGGGATCAGATACACACAGAATTGCAGCCTGGGAGTGGACGGATGCACTAAGGGCGGCACAGTACAGAGAAGGGCACAAAAGTTCACTGTGTGATGACGGGACATAGTGAATGAGCATCGGGTCTAGGTCAACACGTGCACAGGTAATACGCAGCCCTTGGTGCCTGGACTTACCCACGCCCGTTGTCCTGGGGAAACACCACACTCTGGGAAGTATGTACAATGGAAAGAGCCATCTCCCCAGGCTTAGTGACACCCTGGGGTCCAGGAAACCCTGCTGTAGGTTTTCCCCAAGTGAGAGAAATGGACGAAAAAATGTTTGGCCCAGCCCTTGGCAGATCAGGGGGTTGAGGCACAGAAAACTGGACCAACAGGGGCTGAGCATTGTAGCCTTGCAGGACAGGGACCCACCGAGGGGGTGGGCCTGAAACGTGAACATACGTAACCCCCAGGAGGGGCTTCGGGGCTGTGATTTTACAAGGAACCGGAATTATTTTTAGAAGTTATCAAAATCAGGAATGAACAAGATTTTGGTATGAATTTTCAGGAACCCCAAGCTTGAGCCCACAGGTTGGTGAGGCTTGGAGAGATCTGAGTCACATCATACAAAGTCACTGAGTTCTGGAGGAGTCTCGGTGGGAGGGAGGTGGCCAGGGCGGTGGCTGTGCGTGCCGATGCAAGAGATGACCGAACATAATTGTTGCAAAGTGGGCCTCTTTTGCCCACTGAATTCTTAGTCTCCATAGACTGATCACACTGAGGGAAGCAAGCAAAAGCGTAAGAATCTAGAATAATACTAGCCAGTGGGGCCTGGAAGCACGCGTGTGGCAGAGATGCATGGCCTGAAATGGCCGGTTAGGAGGGAGTCATCACTGTGTCGGGTGTGTGCACACATGCACTCCCCATGGGCTGGGCCGCAGCGGGCAGAGCGGGTCTCACCTCCGTCTCTGTGCCCGAGCGGAGGGAAGAGGCGTCGAACACAGTCTGTCCTATCTTGCACTCACCCCTGTTGGCCTCACATCCTGATGTTAGTTACCTGTCCTAACTTTTCCAGGGCAGCGCTCATTTCAAGGACTCTGCTCCGCTGGCCTGGGAGGACGGTAGGGAGGACGAGACGGACTGGGCAGACTCACCAGTGTTCCTGCCCCAGGGCTGTCCCCGAGCCGGCTGTGAGCCTCCGAATGAGCCCACTCTCTCCCTTATCTTTTTCGTCAACTGTGGAAAGAGGAACCAATACCTACACTCTGTCCGTGTGACGCACCGCTGCTTTCACTCTGCCCTTCGATAGTTAACGGGCATGTAGCAAGACAGGGCTGACAGGCTGTCCTACCTTTCCCCAACTTCTCTGAGGAAGATGTGACAACGTTCCCTCCAGGGAAGGGGGATGAGGGGGATGGGTCCAATTCCCAGGGTGGTTTCTTGAGACCAGACCAGGAGGGGCCGTAGGCTCTCCCCATTCTGCTTGCTGCAACCCAGATGCGGCACCTCTCAAAATTAGGAGAAACAAGATGGAGGGGTACCTGGCCGGCTCAGTGGGTGGAGCGTGTGACCCTTGATCTCAGGGTCTTGAGTTCAAGCCTCACGCTGAGCATACAACTTACTTTAAAAAAAAGAAAAAAAAAACCCAACAAGGTGGAGAGGACCCAGGTCCCTGAGTAATTGCGGGGACAACCGCACGCCGAGCCAGTCTGTACACATTTACACGGGGAGTAAATAAAGCATCTTGTGTGAGCTGTTGCATTTCGGAGGTTCCGAAGGTTTAACCGTATCCAGGTTGGGTATATTTCATCGAACTGTTAGAAGCCAAAGAAAATAGAGGATGTGATATAAAGTGTTTTACAAATAGATTATGACTGCCACATAATTGAATGAGGCATCAGTGGAAGCAAACAACTCTGCAAAACTAAATCTACTGTACTGGCAAATGGAATCACCCGGTCTAATCTTACTACCTTCAGCAAATGAAGCAAAGGTGATAGACGCTGTTTGAGTGTCAACCCTCTCTTCCTAGTGACAGCCCCTCTTCTCTTTGGGGAGTCTTGGGAGGCGGCGGACATGAAGCCCGAGGGGCCACAGCCCCTCTGCCCGCTTCTGCATGTACTGCACGTAGCCAGCCTAACATCAAGACGGCTGGAGTTCACGTCCGTCACGCCGTAGAGGGGCAGAGGTGGGCCGGACTGTGCCTGGGGCCTGCCCTTTTCTGCCAAGAACCTTGGCTCGTGCCCCAGGCGGCTGTCAGCTCTCCCCATCCGAGCTTACTCACGGACAAAACTTCAGCAATTAAACAATATCTGTCTCCAGAACCTCCCGGTTCCCTTCATTACAGCCCTTCCCGAATCCCCTCAACGTCCCTGAGCAAGTGGAAGGCAGGTGTGTCTTTCCTAACCTGACAGCCGGCAGATGTTTGGGGAAGGAATTAGCCAGCCCGCAAGGGCCTCCAGGAGCAGAGCCGAACTTGGCACGGCTGACCAGGGCTGCCTGGCCCACCTTCTTTCTAAAATGTGTGTCCCTTCTGCCCCTGCCGGGCCAAGGTCCTTGGCCTTCCCACTGTTGGAGGCTCCTTCCTTTATGTTTCCCAGGAATTATCTTCCTTCAAGACGGAAAAACGTCCTGGGGGAGGGGCTCCCGTGTTTCTTTATTACCTCAGCTGCTGAGTCACAATGCAGGCTTGGAGCCTCTGGGGGAGGGGCTACAAATGACAGAAGTCATTTCACACCCCACCCCACCCCCACAGCAAAGCCCAGGCATGCTCTTAACATTTGCCACACTTGGTCCCCAGAGCCGAGGGGGATGCAAGTCAAGAACATTAATTAGGTCCCCATTTCTGAAATCCCCTCTGTTTATTGCAGTTGAACCTCCCCAGAAACGGATTTTTTGCTTCAGGTGCTTTCCTGCTGGTCTCATTTCCCATCTTGTCATCTCCTCGTCAAGACTTCCTGTTGGTCACCTAGCAGAGCAAATGACAGAACCTTTCCCAATAGCCCCAGAAATGTGAGGCGGGGAGAGGAAGAAAGAGTGCACAGCCCTGGATGCAGAAGTAAACAGGCAGGTTTCTGATCTGGGCACTCTGGCATCGCTGCTCCCTGCAAAAGAGCTTTGATTCACACGCCGCCCCAGACCGACAAGCGGACACCAGGCACGGTCTGAATGCATTCGATGGGTTGTTGATGGGTTGTGGAAGCAGAGATCTCTTCCTTCCCCCCAACTCTCTGACGCACTTTTGTCGGCTTCTGATCTTGAAATTCTCCCCCTGCCCCAGGCTCTGATTCTCCCAAAGCCCGGCCTCTCCTCCCAGCCTCTGATCACCTGACCTTTCTTTGAGGTGAATGTCATTTACTTCTTTCGAGGGGAAAGGAAGATCTAAGCGCTTGTTTCTGACTCCTACTTCCCCTTTATTCTATACGAAGACAGCAACCGCCTTTGCAAAGAACCACACTAGTCAGACACATGCAGCGGAAGCAGGAATTATGGGCAGAAATTTTTCCTGGACTAATGACTTCATGAGTCAGTTTCCTGCTCTGCAAAATGGAAATAAAAACCCCTTTCTCTCCGGGTTGGTGAAGCTACCGCCTTGGCGCCTCTGGCCAGTTTAATGGTCTTTAAGTTTTAGCAAGTACCTTTAGCCTGTGTGATTGATTAACTAAACCTGTCTGTATATTTATAGGTGGTGCATTGTTTCCTGAAAGACTCAGAACCAAACCCCCTGGTACAACACCCCCCCACACACACACCCCCGGGCACCAGTATGCAAAGGGCTATGGCTGGCACCATTGAGTCTGCATGTAATCAAGAAGTGCCACAGGCCACTATGCTCCCCTTTTGCTGATTAGCTGCCGTGAAATTCCTTTAAAAAAAATCTTTGGGCCAGGCAGAAGCCTCGGAATTGATTTTTGGACAAGAGTTCGCCTTATCCCGAGGTGGCTCCTGAATAAAGCTCATATTTCTTTTCAATTAAGACGCATCTCTCTCACTCTATTTTTTAAAAGTCTATTTATTTATTTTGAGAGAGAGAGAGAAAGCGAGCTTATGTGAGCCAGGAAGGGCAGAGGGAAAGGGGTAGAGAGAGAATCCAAAGCACCCTCCTTGTATGTCAGCTCGAACCCGCGAACCACGAGATCATGACCTGAGGCAAGATTAAGAGTTGGTCATTTAACCAACTGAGTCACCCGGGTGTCTCAACAAGTTTATTTTTTAAAGTATAGAATTGTAGGTTAAATGGGGCTTGATCTCACGGGGCATGAGATTATGAGCTAAAACCAAGAGTTAGACGTTTAATTGACTGAGCCACCCGAGGTGACCGAAAATTCATGTCTTGAGTATTAGCTGTTCGAGCGATAGGTAGCCAAACTTGGGTTTTTTGGTAACTTTGGGAGTAATGATTAAAAGGCATAACACACGTTAAGCATGTGATATAGGAGTACCTGGCATCATACCTCTTAGCTCATCTCCCAGTTTCCTGCAGATGAAGAGTTTGGAGAGGTGGGAGCATTCTGAGAGGTAACACCGTGGCGTCCGGAGGCGTATTTGCTTCTGTTGCAAAACATACAGCAACTCCACCGAAGCGACCCCACACACACCCCCTGCCCCAGCTCTTGGCTGTCGGGGTGAGATGCCGTGGTCCTAGCGAGGCCCCACGAATGAGAACCGAGGGACAGCTTGCTGGTAACGAAGTTGCTCCCACACTTATTCAAAGCTATAAAATGCAACCTGGAGGAAAGAATAGAAGGTGACCATTTTTTTTCTTATTTATAATGTGTTAATACTTTATTTATTTTTCTGTGTAAGTCTTTTTTTTAATGTTTGTTTTTGAGAGAGCGCGCACAAGCGGGGGAGAGCCAGAGAAAGAGAGAGACACAGAATCCAAAGCAGGCTCGAATCCACAAACTGCGAGATTATGACCTGACTCTAACCAAGGGTCGGACGCTTACCTGAGCCACCCAGGTGCTCCTTTATTTAATAAACAAAATAAAAAATAATAAAATTTAAAAAATTTAAAAAACACTTCTAAGTAACTCTGAACTTTCTTAAATTCAAGTGCACTTGAATTTTTGTTGGGGTCTGGTTTTAGGGCAACTAATGATTCCCAATAGACCAATATTTTATATGGGTACTAATTTGGGCCACTTCAATACACACACACACACACACACACATATATATGTATATATATATATATATATGTATATATATATATATATATATGTATTTTTTTAAGTAGGCTACATTCCCAATACAGAGCCCAACTTAGGATTTGAACTCATGATTGTGAGATCAAGACCTGAGCTGAAATCAAGAATCAGATGCTTAACTGACTGAGCCCCCCAGACACCCTATATATATTTTAAAATATTTTTTAAGTTTATTTATTTATTTTTGAGAGAGAAAGGAAGTGCAAGTGCAAGCAGGGGAGGGGCCAAAAGAGAGGGAGACAGAAAGAATCCCAAGCAGACTCCCAACTTGAGGCTCGAACTCATGAACCATGAAATCGTGACCTGAGCTGAAATCAAGAGTCAGACACTTAATCAGCTGAGCCACCCAGGTGCCCACCCCTCTATTTCTTTGACTAAAGGAGATATCAATGTCAACAGCAGGGACAAAGTATGAACAGGAGTAAGTATGTGAGACAGGATGTATTTTAGTCTATAAACCATACCTTCAAAACATAAATGACAATCTTTTGAAAAAGAAAAGTTTATTAAATTGTTTAAATAAAGGTTTAGTTAAGTTTTATGATCTGTAGAGCAAAACCTGAAGTAGTCGTATGTAATTCGAGGGTGTTCCCTCTCCAACATCTGTTTCTTATAAATAGTGTTTGAATTTGATTGCCAAGGAAGAGGCTCTGTGTTTGAAGAAGGAACTCTCATGTGACTCCCAGACTCCTTGAAAATTCCTTGCCCAGTTTTACACGCATACAACTGTGTGTTGTTCTTTTTCCGGGTAGATGTCAATCAGCAGCAGATTCTTGAAAGGGTTCTTTACCCCAGAAAAATGGAAAGCCTGTGGTTTGGAGATTAGGCACTGCCGTGGGATTTTTTAAAGTGTCCTGCCGCCATGTCTAGGCCAGGCCATCAGCTGCACCTGCTCCCACGGCTGCATTCTCGTTTCTGCTCTGTTACCGACACCAGGACATAGTGACCGGGGGTCTTCTCTTTGATCACAGACGGTGCAGGTCACCAAACCTCCCCAACCCACTGAGCTAACTCCCTCCTCCCGGAAAGACTTCTCCTCCAGGTGCCCTGAAAGCAGAGCAGTAGGTGCCAACCTGAAGGGCTGTATCCATCAAAACACGGAGCACGTTTCCACCATCATTGCGTGTCTCATTTGATCCTCACAACTCCACGAGGTAGTCACTTTTATTACCATTTTACCGAGGAAGCAACCAAGTCTCCATGTGGTTGGTAACTCAACCAGGTTTATACACCTGGTTCATCCAACAGGAAATGACTGAAGAGTATTTAATTTGGAGAGTAACAAAATGAAATTTACATTCTTAAAAGATGACTGCTATCTGTGTGGGAAATGGGTTGAAAAGCACAAGGGACAGAACTAGAGAGGACAGCTCAGAGGCCTTTGGACTTCAGATAGGAGGCGATGTGGCTTGGACCACAGTGATAACAGCAGACAAAGTCAAAGCAGAGATGAGGGAGACTAGACTTGGCGTTGGCTAAAGAGGTGGAGAGAAGGTGTTAAAAGACGACTCTCAGGTTTCTGATGTGAACACCTGGATATCAAGTGGTGGTACCACCCACCAAGACGGCCCCAGTGATCTTGTCTCCTGCTATTCACACCCTTGTGGACAACTCTTCCACAATGAATCATGGCTACCTTGTGTGACCAAATGAAAACCGAGAGAGTGCCCATGTCGGCCTTATGAGGCTGAGTCACAAAAGATACTGCCGCATCCCCATTGCTCTCTTTTGGGTCACCTGCTCTGGAGGAAGCCAGCCACTGTGTTGTGAGGACACTCAAGCAGCTCTCTGGAGCGCTGTGAAGAGCTCCACATAGGGGGGAACTGAGGTCTCCTACCAATAGGCAGCACCAACTTGCAAGCCATGGGAGTGAGCCATCCTGGAAGGGGATCTTCCCTCCCTACTCGGGCCCTCAGATGACTCCAGCCCTGGTCAACATCTTGACTGCAAGCTCATGAGAGACTTTGAGCCAGAACCAGCCAGGTAAACTAGTGCCGAATTCCTGCCCCACAGAAATTCTGAGAGAATATATTTATTGGTGTTCAAAGACACTAGGTTCTTGGACACCTGGGTGGCTCAGTTGGTTAAGTGTCCGGCTTCAGCTCAGGTCATGATTTCATGGTTCGTGGGTTCGAGCCCTGCGTCAGGCTCTGTGCTGACAGCTAGCTCAGAGCCTGGAACCTGCTTCAGATTCTGTATCTCCCTCTCTCTCTGACCCTCCCCTGCTTGTGCTGTCTCTCTCTGTCTCTCAAAAATAAATAAAAAACAGAAAAAAAGATAAAAAGGTACTAGGTTTTGTGGTCATTTGTTTCAAAACAACGGTTAAGTTAATTCAACATCAGTGCTCGGTTTGGGTTATCTGAAGGAGAGGTAATGAGTTTGGTTTGGGAATGTTTACTTTAAGATGCCGTCCGAGTGGAGATACTGAGTAAACAGTTGTACAAGCTTGTCTGGGGCTCAGAAGAAAGCTGGACTGGAGATTTACATGTGGTAGGCCTTAGCATATGGATGGTGTTTGAAAGCAAGAAAGAGTGTGAAAAGCAGAGAGAAGAGAGCAAGAGAGGCTTCTGGGAGGAAGTGGTGGCTGAGCTGAATGTTGACCCATAGTCAGGAGTTGTTAGCCTGAAGAAGGAGCAGAGAGTCTGCACTGGGCTGGGGGTAGCGGAAAGTTCCAGGGCCTCCTGGGGGTGGCGGGACGTTCCAGGGCCTGTAGGAGGTGAGAGTGTAAACAAACTCTTGTTGAAAGTGGTTTCCATTTGAAGTGAGACTATGTGCCTTTCTAAGTATCTCCTGAGTAGATGATCAAGGCCATCCCTGGTCTGATGTTCAAGGATATTGAAACATAAAATATTTTTGGTCAATGAGAGGCACATAGACTACAAAAGAGTCTGTTTCACAGATGGATAAGTTAGAATTAGCAACAACAAAGGAATTGGTAATATGTTCTGCCCCTTCTCCAGCCTCTTTCACAAACCAAGAGATATAACAGTCTACCCAGCTGAATCCTTCCTTTCTGTGTCCTGGTTGCTACACGGAGTCTATAGTATAAAAAAGCTTTGATATTAATATATGGAATGATATGTAAAAAATGGCATCGAAAATACCTGGAAAGATTTCAGATATGAGTAATATTATAAGAATCAAAATACTTACAGAAGTAGTAATCAGAAAAAAAAAACCATGTATAGATATTCACAGGTATTCCCTCTTTATTAGATTAACCCAAATGACAGGGGCTGTGTACACACAATCCCCACGTTCAGCCTAAAGGGGGAATATGTTTTCTTCTCTGGCCATAGACACGTGAGAAAAGATTAACTCAGCTACCTGACTTTTGAGATTTAATGGATGCATTTACGGAAGAATATTAGAGGTGACTGGTCTTGGTTCAAAAATGCTAAATTTCCTGAACCTGGACTCTGTTTTCAAAAATTCAAGACGCATTTAGCAAAGCAAGGAAAAATAAATGCAGGCTGCTGGGTTGGCAGCTGGTCTGGATACAGTATTTTGCTCTGTTTACTCTGTCAGGAAGCCAGTTCCATTTGATTAAATTCCGAAATTAGAATGCATGCACTCTGGAAGATACCAAGCAGCTTCATGCTTTCACCCGTATGGAAAATGTGATTAAGGAAATGAACTCAGCGGCTGTAGCATCAGAGAGATCAATGCAATAGCTGTATTCAACTAGGCTCAATGGGCTAGACCTTTACTTTATTAAAATGGATGGCTGTAGCAGAGACACTGTGCCCACATGACTGAGCGGCCGGCTCGCTCTGAACTCAGGCCGAGAAAGGAGCCAAGCGGGCCTGCCGTCAAATTCGGTGGCAGCCGCACAAAACGCAGACCAGACCGCTCTCACATCACAGCGCTAAAATTTAGCCAAAAGGAGAGATAATTAAAGAATTTATATGCACAGTCTTCCCACATCAACATACTGGATTATTTTCAAAATTGCTGGCATGTCCAAATTTGGCAAGTTCTACAGAGCTACCCCACAACAATCTTGAAAGTCCCTGTGGGATGGCAGTATCTTTTGCTTTGCCTAAAATGAAGTCGACGATGAAAATAATTTATATGTGAAATACTGTCGGAAGCCAGACATAAGCAGATAATCCCGGCCAAAAAACAAAACAAAAAAAGCAAAAAACGCAAAACGTGCGTATTGTGTTCATTTGCCAGTTAATTGAGAGAAAGGTAGGATTTTATTGAAAGATACTTAAATTGGCACCTGCGATCGCCAAGTCTTCACTTTGGCTAAGCCTTGTTAATAAGCTGAAAAAACTGAGATGGAATTGAGGTATTGTCATTGCACCTGTGAAACCCAAAGATGTGAAGGGAATGTGATCTAAGAAATGCGGAACCAGAGGACTGTCTGGATAAGGCCTTCTAGAACAGCAGTGCGTTAATATGGACGCTGTGTTCCAGGATCTAATCTTCAGGCTTCACGTGTCAAGGAACGTTGAGGAAGAGCCTAAGAGCCTTCAAATGTAATCAGATTCTCTGGGGCTCTTTTCATGCTAACCCAACTCACAAGAGGCAGATACATAAAGCAGAATGCCGATAATCAGGGGACGCGGAACGCTCAGGCGAGCTGCTGGTTGACTCTCTCCCTGAAGACAAGCCAGGTACGTGTTTGCTTGGTCAGCTTAGCGCCCGAGCACGGGAGGCTGACAGATCTCCCCTTGTCAGTTTTCTCTGGCTGCCTATCCATCTCAGACTGGGGCACAGTCTTCCGTCAACAGGAGAAAGTCTGCCAAATTCTGACCTACTGGACTGCTTTTTTAGAAAAATACTACATACGTTCTCCCTTCTGGTAGTGCAATCTTTGTTTGATAGGGTTTAAGACAAATGATTCAGCAGAGCTAATGTATTTGTTCTTCAATCCAGACTGTGCATTGGCCTGGCTACCACCCCTCTATCTCACCCACGATTCCTGTGATGTGACCTACTAAGAGGACAATGCGAGAATTGATTGATTGATGTTAAGTAGTTAAAAATATCAATGTAATGAAGTTGATATGAGTAAGGAATAAAGAGAAACACTGTGGCCCAGTTAAAATATCTTACAGGTGGTTTAAATTTGGGGGCGGGAGAGAATGTGCATGTGCAGGAGAGGGGCAGAGGAAGAGAGAGAGAATCCCAAGCAGACTCCAGGCTCAGCACGGGTGACACGGGGCCTGATCGCACGGCCCTGGGATCATGACCTGAGCTTAAATCAGGTGTCAGACACTCACCCGACTGAGCCACCCAAGCACCCGATGGTTCAGATTTTTTGTAATGTTGTTTGATAAAAATGAACAATTATTTTGTAAATTCAAAAAGATGTAATGAGCACATATTACAAATCATGCAAAATGCTACCAGCCAAAAATAACATTTGGCAAAATCACTTCTAGCCTTTCTCTGCATATTTTGTTCATATAGATTAGAACATAATATGTACAAGTTTATATCATTTTTGTCCAATATAACATAAATATTATTATAACACAATATAACACATGTAAGTTCCCCTGTGATTAAAACTTTTTATATATGAATGGCTACATGAAACGCCTTCTTAAATCAAGGATTGCAAGCTCAAATCGTTTCAGGGGCCTGATGGGTAATTAAAATATGTGAACTGGATGGGTGTCAGACGTAGGAGGTGATAGGAACTGAAAATGTATTATCCCATCAAAAAGCATTCAAATTTAGTTTCATTTTTTATTTATTTAAAAATTTTTTTAACATTTATTTATTATTGAGAGAGAGAGAGAGAGAGAGCTAAGGAGGGACAGAGAGAGAGGGGACACAGACTCTGAAGCAGGCTCCAGGCTCTGAGCTGTCAGCACAGAGCCCGATGCGGGGCTGGAAACCACGAACTGTGAGATCATGACCTGAGCTGAAGTAGGACGCTCAACCACTGAGCCACCCAGGCGCCTCACAATGTATCTTTTTAAGATGAAACTGCAACTGTTAGCCGAAGAACCCCCCACCTCCCCCACCCCCACTGGATTTGGCCTCTGGTTGCTTTTAGCCACCCTAGCATAAGTAGACTAAGTATACATAGTCACCAAGTGTGTGGGCTCTGAAGCCAGGCTGCCCGATCAGGTGTGAATCCCCACTCTGCCACTAAATTGTTCTATGCCCTAAATAAAATTCTCTACAAACTAAGGCACACAGGTCAAATCCAGCCCTTTGCCAGTTTTTGCACAGCCCTCCAGCTAAGAATGGTTTGTACGTTTTTCAGTGGAAGGACTGCCCTCCACCACCGTCACTGGACCATGAATGGCTTTGGAAAATTAACTTTTGCTGCAGGCTTGATGTTTCTCGATGAATTAAATCTAAAGCTATAAGGCAAAAGGGATCTTACACACCAAATGTACACGGTGGTAAGATAAGGTCAACAATTAGCGTTGTTTGAGTCACAGGTGATCTCAAGTGATTTCATATACTTCCTGGGCTGTTAAAAAGTTCAGAAGCAAGATCTCCTTACCCACACACACTTGGAGTAGATATATTTTCTGAGTTCGAACTACAGTTCCAGCAATGTCTTTTGGACCTGGATGCGAGTGCAAAAAATTTCCATGTTTCAAAATCCAGTCAACTGTGCAACTGAAGAGAGTTTCCACCTTCAAATGGAAGCAATTAATCTGCAACATAATGACACACTAAAAGGCAAATAGCAAGAGAAGAATTTAACAGAACTGCCTAAATGCCTTCCAAGCAATGAATACGCTCAGTTAAAGCCATAGACTCACAGGTTGATATCAGCATTTGGCAGTATCTATGACAAGACATCTTCAAAGATAAAATATATAAAGTCTCACTAAAAATCAGCATGACCAGAGGAGCATTTGCTACTGATTTTGATGATAGCAGTGCCTTTGAACTTCAGCAGAGCAAAATGCAACCTGCCCCTGGAAAAAGAATTCCATCTTCTCCTTAGTAGTATAGCATCCCTAAGGGGGAAAAAAAACCCAACAAAAAACAGTATCAGCTATTAGATTTTGAAATTCATCAATACAAATTCTGTGGAAATTTGTTTCCTCTCATTATATAAGTACCCACAAAATACCTTCAATTTCGTCCCTTGGTCTGCAGAGTCCAACATAGTTACCACCTGGGTCTTTACACAAAATGTTTGCCACTTCCTGTCGCAGAGTGATTGTAAGGATTAAATAAAATAATCCTGACGAATGTGGTTAGTACTGTTACGCAGAGAGAGACCAACAGAGACCACCGAAGCTGAATTAAGGGAGACTTTATTACAGTCCGGGATGGCATGGAGTTACACAGAACTCTAGATGTGCGGCCCCAAGTCCAAGGACTCGGCTTTTTATAATCAGTCAGCAGGCAATCGGGCAGGACAGAAGCAGAATTGAGCGGTTATTGTAAAAAGGCTACAAAGTGATCAACAGAGCGGCCCTTATCCTGGGATGTGGGACAACATTTGCTGTTTTGAAGGCTCAGGTAATGATCTCACTATTATGGTTTGTGAGTTTGAGTCCTACGCAGGGCTCTGTGCTGACAGCATGGAGCCTGCTTGGAATTCTCTCTCTCTCTGCCTCCTCCCTGCTCGTGCACATAGTCTTTCTTAAAAATCAATAAATAAACATGAAAAAAATTAAAAAGAAAAAGTGCATCTCTTTTAGAATGACAACATGCTATATTTAACCACCGTTATCAAGTAAAAATTCATTTTAGACGTGGACATTTTTAATGACACGACTGCTCATGGGAAGACTCTGCTGCTGCTCCCGGATAATCTCATTGATGTAGGTTCATGTTGGCTCTTGTTCCATGATACGGTCTTTGTGACTCAAGGAGCACTGTGACTTGGACAGTAGTGCATGTTAAGAATAAGGAGAATTTAGATGTTCATTGGCTCAGACTTAAAATGATGGAACGTTTATGTGAACAAGGTTCTCTCCTCTTGTCAGACAAAACACGATAAACCACACTATTTTCTTTTTCCCCTCTGACACGTATACACTATTATTCTATCAGCGCCCCACTCCTGATGACCCCACAGCTGAACAAACAGATACGAAGTCTCTCCCTCTGGGGGTCCCTTTTCTTGTGTGCACTTTCATGCCAGACTTGTTTCTTCCTTTACAAATATCAGCCTTTCCTGAAATTAAGAAATATGCTTTAAAGGCATATTTAGCACTGTACCACCTCGTATGGTTAGACGGTCCACTTGGTCTGCCTGGAACAGTATGCCTCTTACCTCGGCATAATTGATAGCACCCTCTTCTACGCTCAAGGATTCTGGTTTGCACAGTAAATGTGGTCATTCTGTGTATTATACCTCATTTTCCCCTTATCCTATTCTCATTTCCAATTAAAAAAATTTTAATGTTTATTTTTGAGAGAGACAGCATGAGCAGGGGAGGGGCAGAGAGAGAGGGAGACACAGAATTGGAAGCAGGCTCCAGACTCAGAGCTGTCAGCACGGAGCCCGATGTGGGGTTCCAACCCATGAACCAGGAGATCATGACCTGAGCTGAAGTGGCTCAACTGACTGAGTCACCCAGGCGCCCCTCTCATTTCTAATTTTAACATTTGTTTTTTAAAATATTTTTTATGGTTTTTTTAGTTTAGTTTAGTTTTTTTTTTTTTTTGAGGGAGAGAGAGAATGTGGGGGGAGGGGCAGGGAGAGAGAAGGAAAGAATCCCAAGCAGGTTCTGCACTGTCAGCATAGAGCCCAGTGCAGGGCTCCAACCCATGAACCCTGAGATCACGACCTGAGCTGAGACCAAGAGTTGGTCGTTTAAACAACTGAGACACCCGCGTACCCCGACATGTTTATTTTTTAAAGTACAGTATTATAGGTTAAATGGGGATGATCCTAGGAAGACATTTAATCCTATTTCATACTTGATAGAATTCAGTCTCTATCTGAACTTTTTGGCTGAACTTGTCTTACCTTGTGAGATATTATTTTTCACTATTAGGTATCTCTAAGTTTCATGGAAACCCTCTTACCTTCAGACTTAATTTTATTACTCTTCCCCAGTCTAAAACTCCTAAAATTCAGATTTGGATTCCTTTCTCAACCGTAGATTTTTGTAATGCCCAGTCTAAGGCATCTGTCGTATACTATGAATTAACTTTTCAGATATTTAGGAAAGTATTAGATATACGCTATCCTTGGAAGAATTAGAAATAGTTCTTTTGTATTGCATGGTTCAAATGAGGAACCTGGGTCAAACAGCTACAAGGCTCCATCATTTCCTAGCTGTATGATCCTGCAGAGTTAAAACTTCATCTCCTTGTGCCTTGGTTTCTCAGCAATAAAATGAATCTAATGTCTTTCTGGGCCATCGTGAGACATAAAGGACATACATAAAGCTCTGGAAAAATAGAGATGTTATTGATCTTGTTCACCACTTTAACTGCCTCATACAGGTAGCATCGGGCACAGAGTAAGTTCTCAATAAATACCTGAATAAACAAGGACTCAAAGCCCCTAGCACAATGCCTTACACATAGCACTCAGTAAAAGGTAGCTGTTACTGTTCCTTCAACCATTTTTCCTATGACCTGGTTTCCAGACCTCTCACTATATTAATCATGCCCTGATTTATCAACATTCTTCTTCAGATGTGGTTGTAACAACTCAGTACTGTATGGTGTGTGGTAATTTTGCTTTATCTGGTCCTAATTACAGAGGAGACCGCTGGGAAAAAGCTAGTCTCCCTGCTTACATAGAGGCGGCCTTAAAAAAGTCCGGTGCGGAGATAACCTATCAGTTTGCCTCCCTCTCTAGGGCACACTCCGTGATCCCTTTGATGGCCTGGCTGTAAAGTTTGTCCACAGTGCTCACCACTGGGAAGAGCTTCAAATTATTGACCGGCTGAATGAGGAGAGACAAGAAAGTTTGAGGAAGATGCGGTGTTATGCCCAGATCGCAATATCGTCCCCCAAAATCAGAGACCACCAGGGAGACCGAGTCACACATGCAAAAGCAAAGGGCATTTATTATTACAGGCTTAAGCTCGGGCTCTCAGACTTCACCAGCGCAGTGGATCCGTGCTGAGAGCCCCGAACAAGGGCTGAACAGGATTTTTATGGGGTTTGGGAAGGGGGAGTTACAGGAAATTGTGACATAGGTACAGTGATCCAATCATTATCATATAACAGTACTGGTAACAACTTTAACCATACAATTTGCTTAGAGTGTTCGTTACTTTTGGCGGGACCCAATCACAATATTTAGAGTATCTTTGAAATTAACCAATTACAGAGTGGACCCAGGACCCCCACGTGGGGTAACTGGTTAATCTAGTATCAAACAACCGGTAACTATCTATGGTTTCCATCTACAGGCCTGTCCTTAGGAATGTTAAGGGTGTTAGCTGGCCTTTCCTGATTGGGTGTTACA